>APFE031356537.1:135690-185264 GCA_000404065.3 Pinus taeda | reverse complement strand
TTTTTCTTTTGATGCTTTCCTATCTAAATACTACCCTTATTTCTTCCAAGGGCCCAGATTAAGCTGTTGGGCTCCTCTGCTTCTCTACCTATCTAAGAATCTACCAAGATTAAGTTGTTTGGACAGATTTACATTCTCTATATTCTAAAACAGGAAATTCAAACCTAGGGAGACCAAGATTAAGTTGTTTGGACCTCCCTTTAACTGAAAATTGGCGATACCGGGATAACTTTACAAAATTTGGAAGGAAATTGAATGAACTTGGAGTAGCCTTCTTCGCTTGGAGACTGTTAAGCAAATATGGAGCATTGCAGCATATAAAGTACGACATATTTGGCCTGTAAAATATCAATCATGAAATATGAATAACCTGCTGCAGTAGGAAGCTAACAGTGGCTCCACTTGGGGATGGCTTCTCCTTGCAAGAAGCCAAGAACAGCAGGTCAGAATGCCTTGGCCTTTAGTTGTTGCTGTTAAACTGCAAAGCGCCACCTGCTTTCTTCTACGTGCTTCAACATTATAAACTCTTTCAAAAAAAAAAACAAAAAACTAATATACACAACTCTGTACAAACCAACCACCATCTGCTCTTTTCAAGCGGGAGGATCACTGTAGTGCTTCAACATCCGGCCATTGACCGGCCCTTCTTCGGCTGTGTTGCCCTTTAGAGACTTGAGAAAATAGGCGTTATTGCCTTGTACAACGCTGATAATGTATGTGCCTTTCCACAAAAAATCAAATTTCGCGTGTTTACCCTTATCTTCTCTATGTGCATCCCATATTAGAACTTTGCTGCCTGCCCAGAAGTCCTCTACCTTAGTCTTCTTATCAAACATCTTCTTACGTTTTTCCTGTAGAACCTGAGCTCTGTTGAAAACCTATTCTCTGGTTTGCTGAAGGTGAATGGTCTGATTAAGTCTTCTCTGCATGTCTTTCGGTTCAGCCTGAATTTCTTGCAACAGTTTGATAATAGGTATGCCCAGAGATGAAGGAAACTGGGCTTCCATGCCATATACAAGTTCATAGGGGCTCATCCCGATGGATTTTTTGGTGGACAGTCTATCTGCCCATAGAGCATTTGTGAGCTTTTTGTGCCAGTTCTTTTTGTTTTCTTCTAGCATCTTCTTTATGATATTGATGAGGCTCTTGTTGGAAGACTCAGCCAAGTCATTACCTTGTGGGTAATAAGTTGTGGAGTGACCTAAGGTAATGTGGTATTTGTGGAAAAAGTTAATGATTTTTTTAGATTTGAAAGCAGCAACGTTGTCGGTAATAATTTTCTCCGGGCAGCCAAATCTAAAAAGGATGTTGCTCTCAAGGAATTGGATAATGGTGGAGTCACTAGCTTGTCTACACAGGATGGCTTCAATCCATTTGGTGAAATAGTCGATGGTTGTTAGAATCCATTTGTGTTGGCCTAAGGAAGAGGGATGGATTTCACCAATGAAGTCAAGCCCCCATCGTTGAAAAGGTTTCTCGGTTGAAATAGGCTTTAGGGGCAAGGGTAATAGCTTTCTTTTTCCTTCAAAGATTTGGCATTTGTGGCATGAGGCAGTAAACTTCTTCACGTCTGAAAATAAAGAAGGCCAGTAAAAACCAGCTCGTAAGATCTTGTCAGCTGTGGATTTCCAATATAAGTGTCCTCCGCAGTCTCCTGCATGAAATTCTTTCATGATGCTGTTAGTTTCATTTATAGTTAAACATTTAAGCATAAAACCTTCATAATTTTTCCAAAACAAAGCACCATCTATGACACAGAATTTTGATGATTTCATCCTTAAAAATCTTTTCTTGGTTCTGGACAATCCTGGGGGAGCACACAGGTTTAACAATACAAAGCAAATATCAGCGTACCAAGGGGATTGTATGAAGGTTTCACTGATGTGTGGAGTTGCCATCTCCGATTCATCGTCAATTTGATTAATGTCTAATGCTTGGAAGTTTGTTTCAGCAATTAGCTTGGCTAGCCCTTGTCCTTTTATGAGTTTGGTGGGCTTTATCTCAATGTCGTATTCAAGGATGCTAGCGATCCATTTACCTCTTCTGCCTTCTAGTCCCTCTTGAGTTAGTATATCCGTTACAACAGCATTAGGGACGTATGTGATCACATGGGAGTACAGGATGTAAATTCTGAAGTCTTTGATGGCTTTGACCAGCGCGTAGGCTTGCTTCTCCATAATCTGAAATTTTAGGGGTGCGTCTCTCAAAGCTCGGCTGAAGAAAGCAATTGGCTTCTCGTTGCCCTGAACATCTTTCTGCAGAAGGACCGCAACTATAGTGTGTTCTGATGTGAAGGAAAAAATGATAAAATCTCTGTCAAATTGAGGACTCGTGAGGATAGGTGTTTGAGTCAGGGCAGTTTTTATACTCTCAAAAGCTTGCTTGGCCTCAAGAGACCATCTTACCTTGGCGTCCTTTTTTAGCATGTTGCTCAATAGCCTTACTAGCTCGGCTAAATTTGGGATAAATCTCCTCAGGAAGTTGATCTTTTCGAGGAATGCTTGCAATTATTTTGTGTTTCTTGGGTAAGGGATTTGGAGCATAGCTTGAATTCTTTTTGGGTCAATTCTGATCCCTTCTTTTGATATTATATGCCCTAAAAGATTGCCTTCCTCCAGGGCAAACAGAGACTTCTTAGGGTTCAATGAAATGCCGTATTTCCTACATGTGATGAAAATTTTCCTTAAGTGCTTAAGGTGCTGTCGATCGGATTTGGAAAATGGGGTCAGGTCATCCAGGTAAACTACAAGGAAATCGTGTATCTCCTTGGCAAACACAATATCCATTGCCTTTTGAAAGGTAGCGCTGGTGTTTTTCAGCCCAAAAGGCATTTTAACATACTTGAATGTTCCCTAGGGTGTGGTAAAAGCTGTTTTGTCCTGATCGTCTGGGTGAAAAAGTATTTGGTTAAATCCTGAGAATCCATCTAGTAGAGAAATCCTAGAGGAACCCACTACTCTTTGCAAGATATGATCCATTTTGGGCAACGGGTAGTGGTCTTTTAGAGAGACCTGGTTTAAATTTCTCAAATCTACACACAGTCTTATCTCTCCTATTTTCTTTTTGGTGGGAACTAAGTTAGACACCCATTCAGAGAATCTAATAGCCGCAATGATACCTGCTTCAAACATTCTTTTTATTTCTTTTTCAATTAAAGGAAGAAGCATGGGGTTGATTCTTTTGAGTTTTTGTTTGAACATTTTCTGATTTAGTTTTAGGGGAATGGTATGTTGGATTACTAAAGTTTCATAGGAGTTTAAGTCCTCATAACTCTAGGAAAATATATCTTGAAATTCATTGAACAAATCCACATATTTCGGCTTTTGGTCAGGAGGTAGATTTTTGGATAGTTTAATCATTCTAGGATGTTCTGATGTTCCAATGTTGTGTTCTTCTATGGCAGCATTCAAAGGTTCCATCTTTGGTTTTTTGGCCACATCGTTGTCATCAAACATGTCTTCCAATGGAGTAAGGCTGGCAATCAGAACATTTCCTTTTAGGTCAATAAACTCATCTTTTACTTTCACTGTCTCATGTGAAAAAAATTGTTTTAGTTGCCCTATGTTTGTTCTGTCAAAAATAGTTGGGCTTAGGATTTGTTTAGCTGTGATAGTTGTTAGAGTCAGGCGTTTTTCTTCTGCTAACTATTGTGAATCGGCTATTGCATCCATGTCAATGTTTGTGTTAGAGAATTCATCTTCCAGAGTCAAAAAATTGTTAATCTGGGCATAATCTTGGAATACCTGCCAATTCTTGACATTGTTAGGGACTGAAGGTCTGTGTTTTATTTCAGCAGTGAAGTGGTGACTTGGCTCAAAGGGAAGCTTACATGTGCTGGCGAAGGTGGCTAGGATATGGGCATGAATATTATGATCTCGTGCAATTTTGGCCAGCTCAAATTCACTGAAGGCGCTAAGCAATTCACTGGCAGTGGCTCTGTAAGCTCTCATTCTACTATCATTAGTGACAAAGTTGCCCTTAATCTGTTGTATGATCAAATCCGAATCACCTAGGATGGAAATGGTGGTAGCTCCCAGGGTTTTGAGCAACTTGAGACCTAAGAGAAGAGCTTCGTACTCCGCCATATTGTTTGTACATCTAAAATTGAGTCTATAGGCATGGCCTTGTGCTCAATTCTCATGAGTATTGTAAATCCACACTCCAGCCCCTGCTCCTAACTTGCTAACTGAACCATCAAACTCTAAATACCATGTGGTTTCTCGTCCAAGGTGTGTATTAGGGATTCCAGTGGTATGTGGAGCGGATGAGCTAGGAATTTTTGTTTTAGGATTTTCTTCTTGCCCTGTGTTGGTTGCCTTGGCTGTTGAGACAATTTCCTGGGTTTTGGGAACTGATCTCTCATTGACATTCATTCCTTGCTCCAAAGATGACGGCTTGTCATGAGTTGGAGGGCTTGTGTTATCATTAAACAAAATAAAAGAATCCATATCAGAATGGATTGAGTATATTGGAAAATTTTGGGGTTTTTCCTCACTACTTACCACATACTTCATTAATGTTTCTCTATAAAGTCTCTTTGGTTGCCCAAAGACAGATATGGTGGCGTAAGAGAGGTCGCATTGAAGGGATCCTTGCAGTTTTTCTCCCCACGATCTGGATAGAAGCATACCATATTTTGTGGGAATGTCAGCAACTACTATGTCCATTAGGATTGTCTTGTTGGGGAATTGGACTAGGGTGACACAAAGGTCTTTGATCAGGCCTAGAAATTCGACCTGACTTGAATCAAACGAATACAGATCTTTGTATGGTTTAGTGACATCGAGATTCAACCTTTCCATTACAGCTTTGCGCATGAGGCTATGTGAGGCGCCTGAGTCAAACATAGCATTGTGCAGTATCTTGTCATGTATGTGCAGGTTGACATAGAAAGGTGGGACAGGTCCGTATGTTGTTTTTCCGTCAACTTCTAGCCCGAACAGTAGTTCAGGGGTATCATCTAAAACATTTACATGATCCCTAACTTCTGGCAATTGAAGTGATTTTCGAATTTTTTGTCTATATACATCATGCTTAGCCAGTTCTGAGAGGGGAATGGAGATCTTGAGTTTTCCAATTTCTGTTTCTAAACTGAACAGTTTTTCCAATGAGTTCCTGGCATTGATGGTGGTGAACTTTTCCTTTTCAGGCATACTCTCTAAATTTTCTTTTGGATCGTCAGTATCACGGTGTATGACCGTTTCTGTTATCTCTGTTTTGGGAAGATGTTCGGGAATGTACTTCAGATCTTTTTCCAGATGGGTGGTGGGCATAGGTTGCTCAATAGAACAATCTGTATCTGTTACGTCCTCCACAATAACCTGATGAGGATTTAGGACAGGGCTATCAGCTGGTTGGCTGTTAGTGATCTTCCCTTTAGTTTTGTTGGGCTATTTGCTATCTTTTGCTTTGCTATGTGGAAGAACATCGACAGTCCCTGTTCTTAGTTTGTATTGCTTATGTACCTCGTATATAGCAGTGTCATATCCTTGTTTAAAGTCAAAGGACTCACCTGATTTGGTGCGGAATTGTTTTGTATCAAGGTATGGTCGGTTTTCTTCTGTGAGGAAGGTTTTCTGTTCATTTTCTGAATCAACCAGGTTCATTAGGGTCCCGTCTATGGGCTCAGCGGATGTAGATGCCTCGGCATAGTTTTCTTGAAAAGGAGGCCTAATGTCGTGGTCCTGACTGGCCCTACCTACGTTCAAATTTTGGGTTTTTCTGAAGTTTGGGTTCCTTGTGGCACTGGGCTGTTGACCTTCCCATGAATTTTTCCTCTCAACATTATCTAATCTGTCTCCCAGCCTATGCATGGTACTAACGACCACATCTAGCTTCTGCTCGAAAGAGGAGGGTTCTTCTTTGAAAGTGGTTCTTCTCTTAGTTCTGGTTCTGTTTCTTTTAGCGATTAGATTTTCCTCCACGCTCACTGCAGCGTCTTGCATTTCTGTGAGGCTTTGAGGGGCTCTTTCCCTTAATTGATACGCCATCTTGGCATCAAAACCATCCAGGAATTTGTATAATGCGAGGTCGGGTGGAGGTCTTAAATTCGGTGGTATTGCATTGTAAACATTGTTAAATCTGGCGCAGTAATCCAGAACAGCTTCCCCAGGTCCTCTCTTGATAGTATGATACTCGGAAAGTATGTGCAGGGGGTCCTTTTTCTCCCATCTGTTAATGAATGTCTGGTATAAGGCTTCTGGGTTTAGTATTGAATTAGGTGGAAGTGCCCTAAATCAGGTTCTGACATCACCGGTCAAACTTTGGACAAAGATCTTCATTCTCACACTCTCATCATCTATCTCATAACTCTCGAAATAATCTTTCATTTTCTTTGTATGTTGTAGGGCGGTGTAGGAGGCTGTGCCATCGAAATAAGTGATTTTCGATTGGTAGTCTTGAGGCATAGCCCCGGGATTAGTGGGTAATTGTAATGGCGCGTACCTAGCCATGACGACGGGGATGAGCGGAACACCTAAAACGACGGGGATTACAGGAATGAGAGGGGAAGAAAGAGTAGTAGAGGTAGTAGGGATATGGGTTAGAGGTGTGGTGGAGCTACTTGGAGAAGGGGGTGATGAGTCAGGGGAACTCGGGGTTGATCGAAATAAACTTTAACAGGGGTTGGTACAACAATTGGCTGAACTGCTTAAGGACTAGCAGCAGTTTCGTAGTCTTTTTGCTTATGTTTTCTGACGATCTTAGGAATTAAATTTGGATTTTCAACAACAGGTGGGTTGTTTGGGTCAAGATTTGATCGTGTATTACACGTTTGTTTCTTAGGAGCTAGCTTCTAATATATTTTTTGGAAAATTTTCTAAAAAACGCAACAACACAGGTCTATCGAGCCTTTCACAAGTCGGTTTCTTCCTCTGTAGAGCTGCAGACTGGTTTAATCAATTTATCTGAGGGAAAGTCCCCAGCGGAGTCGCCATTATGTTATCACTCAGGTTGTCCCTAGGATCCTTACAGGGATACAGCTGAGGTAACCACAAACCAATCTTTGGATTACAGGTTCTAGCCCACCTGCAATCAGAGAGGGCTCTCTCTTTATGATTCAACTTTTGTTGATGAGTTTAGGCTAGCTTTCTGGCTTCAAGCAAGTGTTGTTTGTGATTGGATGGAAGGCAGGATTCTCGAACGAAGAGGCAAGGTAAGGTGTGATAAGTTTCAAACCATTGGGCATGGAGTCACGGATTGAGGCTTGCTTGCATTTTCTTGGTCACAAGGGGATACGGAGCGGGATAGCCACACAGGCTACAATTATCAATCTACTGAAAGTATGGAATGAAAATCAGGGATGAAAGGCAAAGGAGAATCATTTCATCATGCTGAAAAAGAGGAGAAATGGATGAATGGGATCTAGGAGCAATTAAGAATTCCTAAACATGCATTCATATGCGAAAGAAACAATGTAAACAAGATCATTTAAGTATACATGCTCATAGCTATTTCTGAAGAAAACGTCGAGAAATGCAGAAATTGAACTTAAGGTGTAATGAAACAAATCTTAAGCTATTCTTTTTTCCTGCAATTTAGAAGGCGGAACAATGGTAACACACATAAAGTAAACAGAGGAGAGAAACACTTATTGAATCATGTAGAAGCACAGGAATTCCATGATCATCCCTTGGCCAAGAGAAAACATCAAGTAGTTTCGCAATCCGTGCTTTCAGAAATCTTTGATTATGGAAATTATAACAGTTACAGTGCGAGTCACTGCTTGGAGAAATTGCTGGGAAGGAGACTAACTTACTACTACCAACCAACCAACCCTCCACAACATTGTTCAGGGTGGTATTTATTAGTAAAATATCGGAAATACATTCATTACAACTGACCTAAACAGGTCTGCTACAAAACTCTTCAAAAATCTAATTTTTGCTGGAATTAAATGCAAGTAAATCTTTTTGGCTGCGCTAGGGGCAGCTGAATCAGAAAAGGTGACAATGTGGCCTTTGGGGGCTAGATGCGGTACTGCTGGAATGATTGTGCTTTGGGGACTGTAGCTCTGCTCTGGTGTGAGTTAAATGTGCAATAATTATGATTTGAGGGCTTTAAGTGGCTTCGCCCTATTTCTTTGAATCTGCTGGAAGGTATTAAATGTTCTCCTGCTTCGGGATGCTGCTCAAGATTTTTACTGATACTCTTTTCCGCTACATTGATGGCTTCCGCCATCGACTGATACTCTTTGACACGCTTGATGCCTGATGATTTGATCTGATACACTTTAAACTCTGCCACTGATCTGCTGTTGTCTTTAAACCGGATCACTTTGGCACAATCGGGCGATTTTTGGGCTTTTTCGGCGCGCAACGGGCTAAGAAATCAAAAGATTCCCCGAAATGGCATATTTCCCGTAGCGATGCGCGATTAGCGCTTCGCGTTAATCGCACATTGAAAACTGCCTCTATTTCTTGTTCTGGAGCTCCGAAGTGCAATTTTTCTACCTGCGTGAAGTTTCAGCTTTCTGGTTGCTGACGTCAGCATGACGTCGCTGTACAGCGGATGACGTCAGCTGTGGTGGGTCCTTGGTACAGAATGACATGGTGATGTGCTGGTACTAGAGGTAATGCGATGAACTAGCTCCGGTGCGATCGCGATATCGCATCGGCGGGGAATGGAGGGTGCTTGAGTTGGACATTTGGCGCTTGCGACCGCCGACTACCGATATCGCGATATCGCGTCGGGTGGTGACGGACGAGTCATAACTTGTGTGGAGAGGAAACTGCGACCTTGCGATGCGATCTGGCTTTTAAGGGTCTGTGGAGCGTCAAGGAAGTTGGCAAGGGGTTTGTTTTGGGCGAAAAAGTAAGTAAGTGGGTGTGAAGGGCATTTGAGGTTTCGTAAGGAATCTGATTACCTCAGATGGATTTTATACTCTAGAAGGAGTCCATTGTATCTGGAAAATGGATAGAAGGTTGAGGGTTCTTGCTAAGTTTTAGGTAAACTGAGCAATTCCCGTGGAGTACTTATGGTTATTTTTCAACCAGGGGGAGGGATATTTATATAGGGGATGATTTACATAATATTAGTAGGAGGATGGGAAAATATAGGGAGCTAAATAATAATGTTAGTGGTTAATATGGTGGTGGTAAGAAAGCGCTAAGTTCAGGAGACCTTAGGCATTTACAAGGGGGTAGAACCATTCTTTAGAGAAAGTATGGAACAACTTTTAGTAAAGCAGATCTTTACTCAAGCTAATGTTACGAAATGATGGAACTTAAGAGTTGTCAAGCAGATCTTGACCTCCTTTGGGGAAGTTAGTTAATGATTGGAGAAAGCAGAGAAGGGGAGTTAGTTATACCTCTTTTGAGCTTCTTGCATAGAACTGCCTACTGATTGTGTCCTGAGTGAGATGACACCTGAAAATCTGGAACTGATCAACAATTAGGATTCAACAACCTCAGAACTACCTACCCAGCCTACTTACCTAGCATTTTTTCTTCTTTTGATTTGGGTGCACTTAGACTTGCAAACCCATCATTCATTTTTCTTTTGATGCTTTCCTATCTAAATACTACCCTTATTTCTTCCAAGGGCCCAGATTAAGCTGTTGGGCTGCTCTGCTTCTCTACCTATCTAAGAATCTGCCAAGATTAAGCTGTTTGGACAGATTTACATTCTCTATATTCTAAAACAGGAAATTCAAACCTAGGGAGACCAAGATTAAGCTGTTTGGACCTCCCTTTAACTGAAAATTGGCGATACTGGGATAAATTTACAAAATTTGGAAGGCAATTGAATGAACTTGGAGTAGCCTTCTTCGCTTGGATACTGTTAAGCAAATATGGAGCATTGCAACATGCAAAGTACGACATATTTGGCCTGTAAAATGTCAATCATGAAATATGAATAACCTGCTGCAGCAGGAAGCTAACACAACCAAGCCTTGATGTTAATAAGATATCCTTGAATGAATGTCCAAGTCCAAGATCAAGCTCTCCAAGCACTCCTTCTCCAAGCCAAATGAGTAGCATGTAGGCACAATCTCAACATAAGAGTGGAAATAGCCAAAGACCAACCATTTGGGAATGGGAGAGGATCAATATATAGGTAGGGAAAGGGAGTTAGGATCTCTCCAAAGATAGGAGAAGGCCCTCATCTCATGGAGGTAGCTCATAGGGATAATACCAAAAGGCCAAGTTGAGAGAACTTGACCTCATCCACACTGAAAAACCTCCATCTCGTCGTTCTGGAAGCCTCTAGATCACGAAGCTTCTTGTCCTCTTTGGGAAAATTGCCTTTTGGGGATCATCATTGGTATCCAAGCAAAAAGCACGATGGCATCATGGGGCTAGTGTAGTGCTACTAGTGATCATCACGGTTTTCAGTGTCAGGGGAGTGATGATGCTAAAATTAGGGTTTTAGAGCCATTTCCTTCAAGGGAAGCTCAAGGAATTTTTCCATCAGTGTTTTGGGGAGGATTTGAGCTATATATTTAGATGATTACACTACATGATGGTACAAAAAAGTGTGTAACAAATGCCCCCTAAAGCATGAAGGCAGAAAAGGGAGTAATGGCTGTGATGCTTTATGGGATTTTGCAAGGATGAGAACAAACATTGTCAAGAGACTTCAATCAAGGATGCATATACATATACATATATGATATCCGAACATGAATCCATAGTATGGAAGCAGCCATCTGGATAGTAAGGACTATGTGAAAGGATCCACATCATGGGTGCAACCGTCCGAATGAGAAGGACCATATGTAAATCTAAGATCCAAGGTATGGACACAACCACTCGATATAGAAGGATCATCATAAATGTAAATTCCCACGGTATGGTCACAACGATCGGTATAGTAGAAACATGTGTTAAATCATGAATAATACATAACTCCACGTAGCTTGATTCATATCAAACAAGATTCAGGGTCTTGCACTCCATCCCAACATGATGAAAGTACGAATTCCAACATGCGAATGAATGTGTCAAATTTGAGCATGCTATAAAACCACCTGATTACTGGCCAATGATGTGGGCCATTAATAGGCACAAGAGAAACCATTAGTAATGACAATGGTTCTCAAGGTATGAAAATACAATTCGTGAATGTGAAAACGAAACTGAAGTCGAACACTCATGGAATCATCTAATCGAAGGCCAATGATGAAAACATGTCGTGGAATGTGAAGAACTTGCCATTAAGGCATGCAAGCTCTAAGGTATTGAAAGGGAGTTTCTAATTCATCTTCTTGGATAATGAGCTGAAGTCGACAGGAAGTGACTCATCGAAGGAGGGCCATGATGAGTCCGCCATCATCGACACGAAATGAGGAATAAAGTGGAATGAAATGAATAAGATCCAAGACTATAGCGAAGGGTCAGATAATGTATAGGTAATAGACTGCAGATATGACTTCTCTTGAATATCGGCGACACGACTTTGGAGTGTGGAATCATTTGACTCAAAATAAGACAAAAGATCATGATGATAAAATGGGATAATCAGATGAGACACAAAATGGATCACGCAAACCCTAGAAGACAAGTGACTGAGTGAGGATATCCCAAACCGAGCACGAGAAGCAGAAGAATGTCATGTTCAAGAGCGACATGCTGCCTATAAAAAGGATGTTTCACTTTCATTTTTCCCCACTATTTCTAATGTGTACCCCAATTATTTTTTATCACAATATTTAAGGGGATAGCATATGCTTGTCATATAAGTTCATTCTTCAAATGATTCCATCCTAGTAAGTGTTACGAGTCCTAGGAAAGAGAAAATCGGTCTCATGATGGTGACGAGTATTTCGTCGTAAAAATTTTAACGACTTCGACAAAAGAATAGCTCAATATCTTTTTCATATTTAGAGAGTTTTAAAAAGAGATGAAAAAGAAAAATCCATCATGTCCCTTTTCATAACTTGTCCCTCGAACCCGAAAAGGTAGAAACAATATTTGAGAGAACCTCTTGACCATGTCGACCAAGGTGTACCTTTTTTCGTAAATAGTTAATCTCAGCCCAAAAAAGGGTTAAATGTATACTGAGATGACGTCAATTCATTTAATTTAACGAGTTTGAAAAGACAAGTACTTGGTGATCTTTTCATGTTTTAAGAGTCAGAAAAGAACTTAAAGATGACTCCAGGGGGGTTCCTTTTTCATTTACTTTTAACGAATCCGAAAAAGAGATAAAATAAAACTCATTGAATTAGTCAAGAATAATAAGTGTATCCACCCAAAAGTACCTATAACTGCACAAAGATAACCACACATCATTGATATTGAGAAAAATAATAAAGTATTAATGAAATATTGTCAAAAATGAATTTAAAACTTATAAATAGACTAAATGTAAAAACATTTTTACCATTTCACTTGGAGTAAATTTGAGTGTGCATTTTTACCCCATTTTCTTCAAATTTTTAGGCAAGTGTGGGATATCTAGGGCATCATTTCTAGAACCATTACCATCAATTAAGAGCTCTACATTTTCTCTTGAATTTCATTGTGTTTTCATTCGTTTTCATCAAATTTTTTCTTGTCAAAGGGAAGGATTTTAATTTTTAATAGTGGAGCTGATCATCACGGGTTTGATCATCAGACTTGCGATGGTTGCCCCTGAGCTGAAAGGCCCTCACGATGACATCGCGAGTTTAATAAAAGTAGTTGTGATGATCACGAGGTGGAAATTTTAAGGAAAAATCTTCCTCTTAGGGAAAAATTTCTGAGTTTTAATCCATGGAGAAGCATTTAATTGATATTTAATGGTTGTTTTGTAGGATATTTTGGCATCATGGTCATTGAATGGAAGGAAAGATGCCATGAGGTAGAAGATCATCAGGCTACCCAAAACCCAAAATGTGTGAATACTTTGAGGAACTGTGGGCTACTGAAAATTTTTTGAACCACTCAACTTAGAGACCAAAACAAGGTGTTACAATACCTGATTAGTTTATGGGATATTGATTTGGAAATATTCATTATTGCAGACCAGGAACTAGAAATGAAAGAAACAAACATTTACTTCATTATTGGATTGTATAGAAGAGGGGAAGGAGTTCAACTCTTTAAATCTTGTCCTGGAGGTGAGAGTACTAGTACCCTAATCAGGAGACATTTCCTGAGTGCAAAAATGACAGTGAGCAAGAAGGTGAAGATAATGAATGTCAGCAATCTTCCCTTGAGGATGATTCTACACACCGTGGCTCATATAGCTTGGTCACAATATTTACATGAGATTTCAAAATCTCAATTCCAGTGTGTCGTAGAATGCCTTACTCCAATAGTACTCAATTGGCGTGGTGGGTTGTTGCCCAATATGAAGAGGCAACTGACCAAAGGTAAGTGGGTAAACCTGAAGAAGTTCGGCTCTTGTTCGATCTTGGTCATTTTCTTTCTAGAGAAAGTGCCCCTATTTTGGTATCAATGGATAGAGGTACCAAATCATGCTCCACAAGTTATAGCTGGTCAAATGGAGTGAACTAATGCCTCGTGGAAGAAGAGGCTAGCAGATGCATTTCCCTCCATAGTTTTTTAGTTGGTTGCATGACTAACTGATCGTCGTGGATGACTACTTCTATTTGGGCACATATTTTAGATGGGATCTAGATCTACCTCTACCACCGGGTGAATAGTGGACTGATGTAGGTAAGACTTGTTTTTTTATTTTTCAAGTTTTAAGAATTTTTTGTGAAAGTGTATATGAGATTTAACTTATGATAAATGTGCAGATGTTGGACCAGAAAGGCCTCTAGGCATGTCACCAATAACATGACAAATAGCACGTTAGGTAGAAGATTCTATCTATGACAAAGGAGAAAATCCCATGGTGGAGATGCAATGCAATCTTGAAGTGATCACCCGTGGGATTCCAGAATACGGGACTATAGATGATGTGCCACTATGATACCAAAGGCATAGAGTCGGAGTGTTTGCAAGACTAAATCGGTTATTAGGCCGAGTGATTAGAGAAATCTCATATTATCGCAAGCATCATACAAGCAAAGAGCATTTCTAGTTGTTTTTTTCACTTTTGTAGGCTTCGAAAGCCATGTGTCTTAGAACACTTTATTTTTGAGATTTTTATGAAAAAAGTATGACAAACACGATATATATATAGATATATATACATGTTTTATTTTCTACTTACGTGTTCATGTGTCATGGTGATATGATCAATTTTACAAATTATGCAAATGTCTATCAAGAACATAATTTGCTAATGCATTTTGTTAATGTATTCAAGTTATATAGAATGTGTTGATATGAGATAAAATCAAAATTTCTTTCCAGTAATCGAACACGTATATACATACGCAAAATTTGTGGATTTCTTATTGAATAATGATTATTTAATTGTAACACAACGAGCTGTGAATCTAATTTAACAACAAAATTTCTAATGCCAAGAGAAACTGCGCCTGACCATAGTTCAATGACTGCATTGTATTCAAAAATATTATTAGTTGTCTGTATTAGAAAAATACCTTGTAAATCAACCAACGTGCCATCAGGGGCAAAGACTGCCCACGCTGCGGAAGACAAGTTTGATGTTCTATGATAAGCACCATCAGCAAAACCAACATAATGGATTTGTGACATCTGCAAACTGAGTGGAACACAAGGTAAGCAGAAAAAGCATGTTTGCAAAGCAAACAATCACACAAAAAAATAAAAAATGCACACCAATGAATTCATACACTAAAGTACAAAAAGTAATTACACGAAACTTTACACATAATACTTTTAATGTTCATAGGATCCCTTATGTAAGAGATGTTTTACAATAAATGGCCCATGCCACATAAGTTTGAACTTTCCATCTCCCAACGTATCATTGGCTTGATCATATAGGAGGACCAAGTCGCCTTCAGCAAAAGTGCGTGTTGAAACAGCTTGATCGAAATGAGATTTAACACATTTCTTTTTGCCTTCAATCACCATCATATCAATACGATGTGTCTCATCAAGCCTTTCAAGATAAAGTAATTGTTCCTCTTCAGACGACGCATTAGGAAGTAGTTTAATAGCTAATCTCAACAAAGGGATTTCACACTAAATTGGGAGTGTCACCTCAAACCATCAACCAACTGGAATAGAGTGAATCTAGTGGTTGTCTTAAAAAAAGTCCGGTAAGCCCAAAGAGCCAAGACTAGCATAAGGTGCCAATCATTTTTGTTCTTCTCAATGGTTCGTGGAAGCATAGTAATCAGAACTTTGTTAATTGCTTCAACTTGGCCATTGGCCTATGGATAGTAAGGAGTTGAGCTATCATGGCGAAGACCCAACTAAGAAGTCATCTCTTCCATCATGTACTGAAAAAAAATGTGATCCGTGGTCAATGACAATGTCTTGAGGGATGCCAAAATGGGCTATTCCATGGTTGAAGAGGAACTGAGCAACAATGATATCATCAACATTATATGTGGGCATTGTCTCAGCCCATTTAGTGAAGTAGTCGTCGACAACAATGTTATAGCCATGCCCCCTAGACGAGCAAGGGTTGCATGTCATGAAATATATTCCCTGTTTAGCAAATGGGCCAATGGTAATGACTGGGTGTAAGGGTGTTGGCGGGGCACACTTCTTGCAGTTAAAAATATAACATTCATGGCACTTCTAAATGGCCAGAATACAATCCTTGAAAATGGAAGGCCAAAAATAACTGGCGTGAAGAATTTTCTTAGTAGCATAGCCTGACATGTGACCACCACAAGCCCCAGAGTGGCAGTCATTTAGGACTTGTTCAACCTCTTCAAGTGTTAGAAATTTGCGAAGAACAGAGTCAACACCGACTCGATATAATGTATCACCAAGAATCTGATAAGGTTGAGACTGATGCCGAATGTGGCATCAGTCAAATCGAGACAACTCAGATCAGAAGGTTTGGGTCTTAAGATAATGAATGATATCTCCATACCACCGATTGAGAGTGTTGATGAGAAATAAAGTTTCATCAGAAATCTTCTCAGTAAAATCGGTGGAAGTGTTTGTGGAAGGAAGGGCGAAAATTAATTCGACAAAAAAAGTGATTTCTTTGATTTAGCAGTAGTAATCTCCAAATAAAAATCTTGCAAGATAACAATCCATTTAGATTATTTTCCCCCCGAGCAATTGATGAGTCAAAATATAAGTCATGGGGTTGCAGTCAAAAATCATGGTGGTCTTCCGTAAAAGATAATAATGACAAAATATTTGAACAACATGGACTGATACTAAGGAAAGTTTCTCAACATGAACCTATCGAGTTTTAGTGTCAATGAGATTTTGGCTTAAATAATAAACCACATGTTCCTTACCATCATCATCATCCTGAACTAATACCATAGCAATGGTATTATAGGTTGTGGCCAAGTAGAGGAAATAATCACGCTAATAGTCAGGGGATGCAATAAAGTAGCACTAATGAGCATGTTCTTTAGGGAATTGAAGGATTGTTGGCAAGTTTCATCCCAAATGAATGGGAACCCCTTTTTGAGTAAGCGAGTAAATCCCTTGGTGAGTTTAGCGTAGTTAGGGACAAAGTGACAAAGAAAATTAGCCTTTCCTTACAAACTTTGCAATTGATGTAGTGAGGTAGGAGGTGGTAAGTTTACAATTGCCTCAACTTTCAGAGGATCTATTCGGATACCCTCTTAGGACACAACAAAACCTAAGAGCCTACTAGATTCTACAGAGAAGACAGACTTATGCGGATTAACAAGAACGTTACAGTGTCGACAATGCAAAGAGATGGCGCGAAGGTGGTCAGGATGGTCATGAAGCTTAGTAGAATGAGTTGGTAAGTCATCTAGATAAGGTTGAAAAATGTAAAAACATATGATATTTCTCTCTAAAAGGTAGCACCAGTGTTTTTCAAGCCGAAAGGGAGCTTTTTATAGGCAAAAGTGCCACATGAACAGATGAACGCCATCTTTTGTTGAACAACAGATGATATGTTCATCTGGTTGTAACCAGAAAAACCATCTATAAATGAGAAATATCACTCCCAGCACACTCATTGACTATTTGATAAAAAAATAGGAGTGGGATAGTTATCTTTCACGCATGCACAATTGATGTCACGGTAATCAACACAAACTCGGATCGTGCCCTGCTTTTTAGTAACAGGTAAAATGTTAGAAACCCAATCTGTTAATGGGATAGGATATATGAAACCAATTTTTAAAATCTTTTCAAATTATTCCTTAATAACAACATCTTTCCTAGGATTCATGGGATGAGGAGGCTTCGCATCAGGATATTTGGGTATTTGACGCACCACAATAGCTCGATTCAGTACTAGGAATATCCTCATATGACCAAGCGAGGACATCGCGAAATTATTTGAAAATATTGGTGTAAACCCTAATCTCATCAATAGAATAGGAAACCCCAATATGAATGTTCTCAAAAATCATAGGTTTAATGGAGATTTCGAGAGGCAAGGTTGTAGTAACATTTCCCATATTACCTTAAAAAAAGACTTTGTGCACCAAAACAGGTGTTTGAAGTGGATGTGTCGGGTTATGAGAAACGAAAGCTTTAATACACGAAGGAATCTCACTTAGGCTTGGAAGAAACAAAGAATGATGATGAATATTGTTCCAAGGAGTTTCATCAAGAGACATAACCTCAACAATACTCTCATCATTGGGGAATGTCTTGTTCAAAGGATTTGGGGAATCCCAAGAACCAAGACAAGAATATTGTGCATAAGTATCTAGGTTCATAATGAAAACAACATGACTTTCTAAAGCAGTCATCAAAGCCGAGACAATTTCTTGATAGGCTTGTTCCAACGGACTGAGCAGAATGGAATCACCAAAGGAATCAATATGATCTGGAGAAGGAATAATCCATGGATCTGTAGAGAAAAATATCATATTGATCGAGGTGACATTCATACGTGGGAGAGAAAAATTTCCCATTAAAGTAAAATATTTAAATGGACCTGTCCCCATGCTCGCATATGGAATGTCGGTATTTCCCACATATGGGATGTTTCCATTGGAGGCACCAGAAGAGAAAAAAGACAATTGGTCGACAGTGAAAATTTTTCCTTCATGAGAAAAACGAAGCACCCGAAACAAAGAGGAAACCACACAAAATGTGGCATGGGTCCATGTTCGCCCAAGAAGAAGGTTGTAATTGAGATTCATGTCTACAACTTCCACTTCTATCTCAATAGTCTTCCCTTTCAAAGTGATAGGAAAACTCGTGAGAATACCATACGGATGGGAGCCTATGCCATCAAAAAGTGTTTGGGGATTGATTAAGGGGTGGAGAGCCAATGGCTTTCCAACATCAAATAGACATGATTCAGCTAGAAGCACCTTCATCAATGACAGTCTTATGGATCACCTTTCCTTTTATAATATCTTGAATCAGAAAAGCAATCTAATGAGGAAGATGAGGAACATGGTTTTCAAGATCGAAAGTAATCAAACTAGAATCAATAGGATTAATGGATCCTATAGTAGACAAAAATGATTTCCACTGTGTTGGACATGTTTGGAGAACTTCCAAAGTAGACACTATCGAAGGCGCTTGAGCTAGATATTCGACTATACTGTAATCTTGTGCAACTCTAGCGTTTAGATAATAGAAATGTTATGAAACCAGCTCACAAAAAGATAGAAAAGATTGGTGAATGACTTAAAAATCAGCGTCTTCAAGGGGGAAACCTCCTTTACATTATACAAATGAGCAATTCTTCTATGATACAAATGATAAGACCTCCTTTCTATATAGAGTCTAAGGGGTCCCAATACAATTAGAGCCTACATAACGATAATATTGTAGGGGAAAAACAATGACAATAGTGAGCTTCTATGGGGCATAATAATAACAACATGGGGACTATATGGGAACAATAATACAATAAGGGGGTTGTACTAATAAAAATAAGGGGTTACACTACTAGTATTGGGACCTAACACATTCTGTTAACAACTCATCAGTAATTTCAAATTTGATGAGATGACGCTGACGTATCCTTTCATGGATATGATCGGAAATATGGGTCGTGGTGTCTTGCTTCATAGATGTGAGAAAATGAGTACCAATTTTATAATGAACTAGAAATTGGAAGTGGTTGAGGAAGATCATAGACAAAGAGTTAAAGTTGGCATAGGTACCCCGAGGCAACTCGACATACCATTTTGCAGCAACACCTATCAAGGTTCACTAAAAGAGGCGGAGATGAATAGAATCGTCAACGTAAGAATTGGAAAAACGCCATAAGTGATATGTCATTATATGGGCTTGAGGGTCCTCTTTAGGTTTTCCTTTGAACATAGGGATGTCACTCGAAATTTTAGTAGGAATTGGAGGCTAGTAAAGGAATGAAGAATGGGATCATTAGTAAGCCTCGAGACATTAGGAAGTTCCAATGTGGCTAAAAATAGCAATTGTGGATTAAAGGACATGCAAGGCCTTTGAGGAGAACCAACCTACGGGGACCAACCTTATTGATAAGGATTTGGCCCCCACAGTGGAGGATTTTGACCATAAGGGACTTTATTCCACCCCCATAGGGGGGTTACCTTGACCATAAGGTGGATTTTGTTTAGGATAGGGTTGATATTGACCTACCACAGGCCATTGATAAGTACTATATGCGACATATGGATTTTAAGATTGCTACTCCCGTTGACCCTGGATATCAAGAGATTGGTCTTTCTGCTGCAGGGGTTAACCTTGTGTCTTCAAGGTTTGACCTTGTTGATATACAAGTTGAGATTGCTATGACAGAGGTTGACCTTGTTGCTGAAAAGGTTGGCATTGCTGATACAAGGGTTGAGTGGATTGTTGAACAAACTGCATTTGTTGTTGCAAAGGCTATTGATACTGCTGCAAAGTTTGCCCCTGTTGTTGCAAAGGTTTCCCTTACTGTTGTAACGATTGTTGGACAATTCCTTGAGAGATACCCTATGGGTATTGGTATGTTTTGAATGGGATTTGACCATATGTGATAGGAATAGCAGATTGATCAGGATGAACATGAGGTACTTCTTGTGGAATATAGGGTGGATTTTGCAATGCTTGTGAACCATATGGGACATAAGCTTATTCGAGTGCTATTTGGGGCATGTAAGGTTGTTTATACTGGATATTACCCAACTCGGATGGACCAACAATGTTAGGAATACCACCTCGATAAGGTTTATTGAGTCCAACTATGTGGGGTTGTGATCCACTCACATGGGTTCCACCTGACACAATAAGAATCTTTGGATTTTCCCCTTAGGTCGTGAATAAGGCAGTGGTATATTTTGTCCATTTGACAAAGGAACTGAGGAACTTACAGATGCATAAACCGAAACAGTCAGTTGTACCAGAATGGAAGGCTGAAATGATGGTAAAGGTTGTGATGGAATTGTCAGTTGAATGGGAATTGATGTAATGATAGTTTGCACATGAATTTGAGAGGTCACATTTGGGATAAATAGACCATAAGTAGGCATGGAATTTGATGATTAAATATGATTTTGGTAAAAATAGGAAGAAATGGGAGTTCATGAAACTAATTGAGCTAAGATTGTATAACCATATGGAAGCATAGGCTCACTAGTTTCAAGGAGTGTCTGAGACGAAACTTTTCCCATAAAAGAAAATCCCTCTAGAGGAAAGTCATATTCTTTCTGTTCATAAACATGAGGAGTGTGAGTGGAAAAAACTTCTAGAGGACCTTGAGGAGAGATTGGAATCTCACTTTCTAAATCCATGGGTGGAAATAGCTAGAAAGGAGGAATCTGAGATGTATGAGGAGATAAATCCATAGGAACACCAAGTCGATCATAAGGACTGTAAGGACACTGAGGAGATATCACAAAAGGATCAAATAATGGATTCGGAGGATATAAGGAAAACCTTCGTGGACTCTTAGGGGTTTCTAGGTCAGACTCTTGAGGTGAAAAATAATCTGAAGGTGGTGGACGTGAAGCAAGGGGTTGAATTCTTGGGACAATCCCAAGTTCAAAGCCTTGAGCTCTAAGTGTCTGAGGAAGTTTCAGATGTACTCCTTATGAATACCCTTCAGTATCATAAAATGGAGGGGAACTATGAGGTGAAATCAATGGTTCAACCACAATGACTTTCTCTTAGGATTAGAAGAAGAAGAGATGGTTCGTTGAGGGCTGATTAAAATTAAAATTTACAGGGAAATACTCAATATGGGCCAAGAAGCAACTACATGGGTTCGACATGTTATCATTGGCAGTTAATTTTATTGACACGAAACAACAAATAAATCAAAATGGGTAACTACTAGGCAAGAGGGTTTACCAAGTATCCATGAACCACAATATACAACCCAGCTGAAACCGAGGACTTAATGGATGAAGACCATGTTGGCCCTCAGTTTTGGTCTATTTTTGCTTAGGAAAACCTACTTAATCCTTATATTTTCCATCCATTTTCCATCACATCCATCTCATTTTGATGTATTTTATGCATATTCAGGTGTTTAATTTTAATTTTGCAATTTCTAGAAGTTTTTATGAAAATTGAGTTTCAGGTGCAATTTTGGACTGAATCAGAAATTCCCGTAATAGCTATGTGGATGACATGTTTGCAGGACACTTTGGCTCAATTTTGATGCATGGATGGAAAGCTTGGGAACTAGGACTAAGCTAACTCCACTTGGTTCGGCCAGAACAAGCTTTACTAGGCTCGGTCAAGGCTAGTCAAACATGACTAGTCACTCAGAAAATCCCTAGGAAATAGGGCAGTTTTGAGATTTTATGGGATTGACCATATTTCTTGGGATGAATTGGATGAGTTCAACTTATATAGGTGTATATGAGTAGATATGAGTGCTAGAAATAATATATATCAGTTTGTTTCACAAAACCTCTATTTAAAGCCAAGACTTTGATGGCTTTTGTAATGGAATTTGTATGTAACTTTTGTATAATTGGAGTTGGGAGCTAATTTGAAGAACTTGTTTTTCATTCCAATTTGTTGTTCATGCTTGGTTGATTTACTGAAGTTGTTGTAGCTGAGATTTCTTCAAGTGTGCAAGGCAAGGATGGAGGGCCCCCACACTAAGCTAAGTACATTTCTTGGTTCAATTTTCATAGTTTTCATAGACTAATTTTCGTTTCAAATGTATTTAGATGTGTGATGATTGTTGAATGAATATTGGTTTAATTCTAATCTACATATGAAGGGACACAAAGGAATTTAAGTTAAATTCCCCTTCTATTTGATCTTGAACTAAAACTGAATTTCATTCTCCATTTCTCATTTGAAGTTATTTATGCATTTCGGGGATTGATTGAGTGAAGGAGAACCAAGCGATCTCCAACACTGTATCGACATAATGCACGTGGAAGCTCCCTCGTCAATCACAGTCCTATGAACAGGTCTATTTTTTACTATCACTGGAATCTGGACAGCCATTTGATGGGGGAGATGCGGTGCACTATTTTCTAGATCAAATATTATTAGGTTCGGGTCCTGAGAATCAACAGCTCCTATAGCTGACAAAAGTAATTTGCGCTGTGCTGGACATGATTGCAGCACTTCCAAAACTGACATTGCTGAGGGTGAAACAGCTAAATCCTCAACAATGTTGTAATTCTGAGCTGCTCTCACATGTGGATTGAAAGCAGACCTTTGAAGTACACCCTTTGTGGGTGGTTTGATTACTAAGTCCGGGTTAGGTTTCTCGATCTGCAGTGGATCGGAACCAGGAGCTAAGGTTGATGGATTTGAATGAGAAGATTCTGCTTCTTTTCCATCAATAGGACTTTTACTGCCATAATCTTGCGATCGAGTCGCAATCCTTACATGAGACATCATCAAGATGGGTTCTTCATTGGCACTAGAGGATGAACCGATCATCCTACTATCTTGAGCTAGAAAAGGATCCTTCAAGACAGTAGGAATTTGGGAACCTTTGATGATTTTGGCAACTTCCGCCCGATGAGGGCAGTCTCTCGTATAATGGTCTTCATCACAAATGAGACACAAATAACGAGGGTTGCATTTTTCTTTAGAGGGTTCCACTTTTTCAGGTTTCTCTTTTGGATTTTTCTCTTTATTCTTCTTCTTCCCTTTCTTCTTACCACCGTTTTTATGTTTAGCTGTAGAAGATTCTACAACGTGAATATCAGCGGAAAGCTCCGCGGAGGACTCTCCTGTCGGGGAATCTGGCAAGGTTATTATAGGAGAAGAATTATTGGAAGATTTCTTCTTACTTTTAGTATTTACCGTGCCAATCATACCATCTGCGCCATGAGACCCAGAAGGAGCAGCAGCGATTTGATTTTGATTAGTTAAGGTTGATAATATGATTGACCAGAAGGTGGTTGGTAACCTTGATATGGGTACTGAACTTCGGGTTGATAACCCTGAGGCACGTACTGATACTGGGGTTGACCTTGAGGTACATACTGATATTGATTTTGGGGTGCATACTGATACTGAGGTTGACCTTGGGGTACATACTGGTACTGAGGTTGACCTTGGGGTACATATTGGGTCTGGGGTTGACGTTGAGGAATGTACTGTCCCGTAGGTATGTACTGTCCTTGAGGTTGTCCCCCGGGCGCAAATTGAGTACCTTGAGGCTTCCCCCCAGGCATATACTGAGTACCCTGAGGCTGCCCCCCAGGCACATATTGAGTACCTTGAGGTTGCCCCCCAGGCGGTAACTGATTTCCTTGAGGTTGACCTGACATCATCAGAATTTCTTCTGCACTCAATGGCTTAGTACCACTACTTCCAGTTAACAGCTATTGTTCGATAGGACGAGGAGACGCTCCCGAAAAGGTACCAAAAATGGACTGATACCTAGCAGGAACAAAAGGACCGCCATATAAATAGGATTTCGGAGATTGGGAATACATGGATGATGGATTAGACATATTCAATGCAGGATAATTGTCTCTAGGTGAAGGGTGATAAAAAATGCGAGGTGGTGTAAAACTGAGTCCCAGATTTTCTAAAAGATTGGTTAGTGAACGGTACCAATCAATGCTCCCAGGCGGACTATAAAAATCGATTCACACTCCCTAAACTCTAAAATAGGTCGATTATCCGGAAAAGGGAAGCTTTCTTCGATATCCGCAATAGCAAGCTCTTCGATCGCTATGAGTCCAGCGGGAAGATCTTGGGTAATTACGGTTTCTACCCTAGGAGAACTAGGACCACTAGGATTCGGAGAAAAAACTCTAATACGGGAGTAGGAGCAACTTCATATTCGGGTTCAGATATGTCAAGTTCTTCACCTATATCACTAGTAGACACAATGCTACCAGTAACCTCTGAAATTACTACTGGTTGAGAATCAGAATATTCTACCAAAGAAGGTTCTCCTTCTTCAGGTGACCCACTTCTACCGCTACTAGGAGATACGAGGACTCGCAAGCCTTCAAAGTGACTTGGTATATCTTCAAGAGGTTGACCCCGCAGTCTACGAGAAGTCCTCAGTAAATCAGCCACATTAACAAACTCAGGGGATTGGCCCCGAAGTCTACAGGAATGTCTCAGTAATTCAACCACAGTTAAATACTTTTCACTACTTCACACGCAAACAAAGTAAAATCTCAATGAAAATCACCTAAAGTCTCTAAAGAACCAAACAAATTTGAAGCACAAGCCTAAAGAATCTAAGAGATAAAACACGTACAAACAGTAACTTTCCGGACCGAAAACACTAGTTGGTGATGAAATCCAACGTCACAGAGTTCGATACAGAAATAGCAGTTGGAACAGTTACCCCGGCAGCCTGCTTAATGAATAGACTGGACCAAGTTTATCCACTTAACTGTCTCGAGTGAAGAGAACCCCCCAGAAAATCCAAGTGAGTCTAGCCGACGTCTGCTCCAGGTATAGTGGGATCTTCCCGCCACTGTCACCTTAGGAAGAATCCTAAAGAATATGGTCACTAAGGTTACCAATAGAAACAAATATACATGGGGGAACAGTCTATGATCCGATACGCACGCAAGGGCAGAGTAGCAAGCTCAATCCACTTGAAGGCTCCTCGACATAAACCGAGGTTTTACCAACAAGTGACCCCAGGCTCCTCGACAATAATCTGAGGTTTACCGTTTCTAATACATGAATATCTGGCTTCATTCCCAATGAGGAAGGATTGATTCCCACACTGGTTCAGACACGATCTCGTGCTTCTCCTTTAAAAGGAGCTTTCCCAGAGCATAAATGCAACAATTGGATTTCTCCTACCGCGAGATAAAGCTACTTGTTTGTTTTACTTATCTTGGAGAGTTAATTACTCCCTACTCCAAGATACTAGCCTAAGCTATATTGGTGTATCAGAGCCCTAGAAACAAAAAATTTGCTAGATTGATTTTATATTAAGCGTGATTTTTAGTGGTTTTTGATTAAGTCAAAAGGTGATGGAGATGAAACTTATGGTGTAAAGACTCGACACAAAATCACTACAAAGATGCACTTAAGATGACTAACTAATCTTTTCTCTTCAATGAAGTTCTAGCTAAGAAAGAGTTGGAAAATGAAAATACTTTTAAAAACACAAATCTTTCTTTAACAATCAAATCAAAAGAAGAGTATTCGTTTCAATGCACTCAAAAACGAGCCAACTAATTATTTCTACAAGAATTTCTCTTTTCATTCGAAAACTCAAATACTACTAAGAACAAGATTTTTCAAAAGAGACCTTTCATTTTTCTAAAAGCATTAAAAATTATAACTAAAGCAATCTTTGAGAAAACTATTTAATGAAGCAAACTTAAGATCTATAAACTAACAAAACCCTATTTGAAGTAAAAAGCTCACAAAAGTGTTTTTGAGGATGTTTTACTTGGTCACAAGCAAACCAAGGACTAATTTGTTCAGAATCACAAATAAGTCAAGAACAACCAATTTTGCATTCCTTTTTTAAAAATGAAAATCCAAACTTTAAATCACAAGTCTATCGAAGTTTTGTAAAGAGAAATATCAAAGAGGATTTCTCAATAAGGGGAGATTTCAAACATGGTCAGACTCTCAAAAAGACTGGTAGACACTAAGGTGATCTGAAGTCCCCACAGCCTCTAAGCTCAGAGCCACTACACAACCAAATCGAAAAACAAACCCAACAAGCAAAACTTCTAGGATTTCACTTAAAACCCAATGCTAATGAAACAATCCAAGGAAAGATTTCAACCAGTCACATGCAGGTATGGGCAGAGGACAATTACTAGAAAAACAAGATAAAATTAACTAAAAGAGCAAAAGTCAAAATTTTCAAAAGTTTAGCAGGGTAAATAGAAGCAGAGCTCACCCAGGTGCGAGTACGCTCTATGCACAAAAACAAAGTGCGTACAGGTACGCACTGTGATATAAGCGCAGGCTGCGGACTTCAACAAAAGTAATGAAAAATAAAAAACAAAGCTAAATCAACTAAGTCTACCCAAAGCCACACACAACAAGCTAAAAGCAGAAACCAAAAAACAAGTTTCTCAAGTCAAAGAAAAACGAGGAAAACAATCAATTCCC
Source organism: Pinus taeda (assembly GCA_000404065.3). Taxonomy (NCBI): domain Eukaryota; kingdom Viridiplantae; phylum Streptophyta; class Pinopsida; order Pinales; family Pinaceae; genus Pinus; species Pinus taeda. The sequence goes on along the minus strand of APFE031356537.1, from coordinate 158,853 downwards.
CAGTGGAGTCGCCATTTTGTCACGCAGAATCAGCGATCTTGCGGGCAAGACAGACCTTCCTAGAATCTAATGAAGACCTAATGACAAACAAACCAATCAAACACTATCTTTCTCTAAATGTGCTTTATAAGTAATGGGAAACAAGTGTGTTTAAGGGCCTACCTCATGTCCAACGCAAGTTTGGAGATGCCTTAGCTTCTTTGATCCAAGTAAGTTCCTTCGTCGCAAACCTGAAAGCACAAACAAGGCAAACAATTAGGTAGCACCTGAATATCCAATATTATAAAACATATTTAACATGAAAGTCAAGGAGTCCATGAAACAAATAGCATAAGATACTTGTTGAGAAAAATGAGCTTGATCGTATTGATTCAAAAGAAAAGAAACTTACAACCTTTTCCTTCGCGCTGTACAAGCTCCTTCCAGGGTCCAATAAGAAGTCTCCTCTACTTTGACAAGTTTCACTCACTCCCTAATAGGGCCAAAAAGGTATGTGATCTCTCCTCTTAAGCCCAAATAGGAAGTCTTGATTTCACTAGCATTTACCCTCAAAAGTTCAGCTTCTAACCTCCCTGGCCACTGACCCAATGCCTCAATTTATAGTGCAATGGAGATCAGTTACCTGTTCCTCCTTCAAAGGGATAGAGTCCTCCTTCAAAGGGATAGCTCCTCTCAACAAGGGATTAGTTCCTCTTATGATGGGATGCATGAACCACTTGGAGCGAACAATCCACGTAAGAAATCCTTCTAGAAAACTCTAGAATCAACCCAAGATGAGTTTTTTAAGATAAAAATTATGCCTTTTGACTTTTACAGGGGTACGTACCCTCCCCTTTACATACATAGCGTATAAGTACGCAGATATCTTGAACAAAAGGTGCGGGCCCGCAGGAAAAGCTAAGAGAAAGTGTGGAACCAGAGTTATATTTCTTTTTTGATGTCTTTCTCTCTTTTCTCAAGCTTGTTTTGAAGAGCTGAGGTTTAAGACTTGCTTAGGGAGCTGGTGTAGGTGATGATAGGCCTACACCGACTGTAAATAATCAGGGTGACGATATTTTTGTGTAACAAAAAGGTAGGGTTATGTGGGCAAAATGGCAAACGTGAGGCAAGAAACCAAGTTAGGGGATGGAGTAGATGGGTTTGATGGAGTTTGGGTGGATAGAGAATTGGTACAGGTGCTCTGCAATTTGTGTTTCCAACTGAACCAACAAAGACTTGCAAGAAATCAAAGACCTAGTTATGCCAACCTAATGTGATCGAGCTAACAGTAAAGAGAATGAACAGAAGCTTTATTTGCAAGGAAACCATGTATATTAACTATGCAACAAAGCATTCAAAGATCTGAACATGTAACCAACTTCTGCAAATGAAAATTGTACACTAGTGATTGCATGGCAAAGAAAAAATAGTGTTTTTTGGGGCAGTAAGGTCACTTTGATCCCAGCCCCTGATCCTATGAGGGAGAGGTGAAATAAAAGGTGCTTGTTGGCCTTTTTCTAAAGCTTTTTCCCTATTAATAACCTACCAACTCAATCTAAACATCAAACTCCTTTCTAACCATCAACAGTGACCTAGTTAATCAGCATGATTTAATCTACCTAACAGAAATGATTTTGCAAATACATAAAGAACAAATAGCGATACATAAAGGAGGCCTTGGCTCTCAGGTTGGGCCCAACCCCAAGAGCTACAACTCCTATAAAGAACTCAGAGCTGATGCCAAATAGAACTGCTTTTCATTATCAAAAAATAGTCATCACCAGGAAGTTATACCACAGTGGCTACAAGAAAACGAGCTGAAAATGACAGCACTATAGTGCAAAAATACAACAGTTCCAAAATTAAACTATGAAGGTTGAGGCCTTCTTATTTATATACTATGAGGGGCCTAGCAGGCCTCCTAAATTCAAGGGACTCGGCTGTCCCAACTGCTAGTAAACAGTCACCTTTCCCAATTCTGCTTGGCTGCCTTTAGGATTCATTTTGGTGGCCTGTGAGCTCGGCGTTGAGGGTGGAGATTTAGAGGAAGGGCCATTTAATGCCAGAGACAACCCCCCTATGAATCCTCACCTCAAGCTTGGCTGTCACCTGGCCCATAATTGCTTAGTTTTGCTCCAAAATTTGCCAAAAAACCTGAAATAACCACGTATTACCCTCCTAGGTAGAGTGACCACCCTTATTCATTCAAATAACATAAACATACTAAAAAACATGCATAATCTATGAAAAATGGAGGATTGAACAAGGACAATTAGGCAAAATGAGCCCAATAAGTTACCCAATTCAGGGCTCATCACAAAGCCAATAACTATAAATCCCCCAGCTTTGCATTAGGGTCCCATACATTCATATCTGTCAAAGCCATGTTATGCAAGTAGAACTCAGACATCTTAGCCCTATCCTCTAATGTACTTTGATCACAGAGATCAATGAACTATCTATAATCCTAGAATGGCATAGTGCCTCTTTGTGCTAGGGTCTTGATTTGGAATTGTAGCCACTGTTCCCTAAGGTATAATGCATAGGACTTAGATGGAATCCTGCATTGGATTGCTTCCAAAGATAGACTAGCAATGGATGCTAATTGATTCTCTCTTTCTTGCAGATGTCCTTTCAACCATGCATTTTCCACCTCCAACTGAGCCTTCATTATGGCCTCTCTATCCCTTAGGCTACTTAGTTCTCTGCCCATCTCTTTGAGCTTTTCCTCCATGTGACCAATGTCCTCCACTCCCTTGGTCTTGGAAATCTACATTCATCTATGTGTTCTGGCTCTTTCTTTCTCAAGCTCAAAGAATAATGGAATCGAAAATTTTGTGGAATGACCCTACCCCCCTCAATAAATATGTAGTAGGAGTCAAGGTTAGGTTGAGAACTAGGTTCCCTTAGATCTGTGTCCTCTCTCTTTGTTTGTGGCTACATACTTCCTTCCTTATATAATTTTTGATTTTCTGGTAGGTTTAGCAAAGTTTCTTGTAGGATTGCCTCTACTTCCTATAGGTCCTGCTCTGTATCTTGTAGGATGTCTTTTCCTTTGGATGAGGTGGATCTGGTTACAAGCCTTCTCACATAGGTGATAGGAGACTTAGGGGAGGTTTGTGCTAAGGATCCTTCTTCTTGAGTTTTTATAAGAGGAGCCATCTTCTCCTGTTGTTTAGGTTATTCCTCATTAACAATGGGAACCTTGGTTGGAGTTTGGGGTTTTCCCTATCTTATCCTTGTACATTTTCTTGTTCTGAAGGATAAGGCGGTTTGCCTCTGTCTTTTTCCTTTTTGTTTGATAGGGGTGCTAAGGGAAGTGAGGGCACCTATTGCCTATTTATCAATGGGTTCTAGAGACACCCTGGGTGACTCCTCCTTTTCTTTTGCCTCTTCTTTTCCATTTCCATTTTCACCTTTGTCTTTCCCCTCTTCTTCTCCCTCTAGATCCTCATCTTGTTTATCAATGTCCTCCTTGACATCTTCCTTTGTTTCTTCATCACCTTCTTCCTCTTTATCTTCCTCTTCATCCTCATCTATCTCCTCTTCATCCCTCTCTGCTTCTTCTCAATTTATTTTAGTCTCTTCTTCATCCTTTTCATTGACAGTACGACTAATATCATATGTGAGGGCTTTGATATCCTCATCTATCTGCATGTCTCTAAATATTGCCCATTGGATAGGAATTATGAGGTTTTGGAGGGCATATTATATGATGATTCTAATTAACCCATGTTGGGTTAACTATTGGTAGTTTCCTTCCTGTACCTTTAAGCTTGTGTCTATAAGTGATTGCAGAAGGAAGTATGGTATGCTGAGCCTATGGTGAGGAGGTGTTTCTTCTCTAATCCTCAATTCTTTAAGAAGCCTAAAGTGATATCCATAAACCACACTATACCTACCTTCACATGCTATGTATTTTATAAGGTGGTAGCTTACCTCATCCCAAGGGTATGTTAGGCTTGTTCTCCTTACTCCATTCTTGTCTTCAATGGGCTCCACTCCCTCAAAAAAGAATTTCTTTTTGGAAGTTTGGCTATCCCCCTTGTCTTCCTTTCTCCAAGGCACTCCTAGGGAAAGTGTGGTAATTTTTCTTATGAGGTTAGGGGTGAGCTCTATGGAGAGACCTCTCACCACCACAATGGCATGGGTTCTTGTCAGTGGAATGAGGGAGAGAGAAAAAACTTGGGCTACTTCATCATCATACCCCCTTAATTTCCTGAAATACCCCATCTAATTATGCCTTGTGAAACTTTACAACGTAGGAGGGTGTTGGTGAATCCTCATAGTGTTGATGGGATCCCTTCTATTAAACCCCCCTGTCATTTATTCTAGTGAATTTTGAGGAGAAGAGATGTATGATAAAGATTTTAATGAAGGAGGAAATGGAACTGAAATACTTGTGGAACTATTCCCTTACACAACTATCAAATTTAATCAAGCTAGGAGAATTTTTTGGTCGTTTCACTTGGAAACATGGAAGAAAATGTAGAGCCTACCTCCTCATGGTGCTTATTGTAGCCAACCCCTATGTTTCCTTCTATGAAACTATTATCTGCCAATCCTGTAGACTGCCTGATTGTATCCTGTAGGATTCCTATGCGATCCTGTAGGATTTACTATGTGATCCTGTAGGAAGTCCTGCGCAGGAGAAAGGTTACATTTTTCTCTTTGTAGGTTGCTTGGGTATGAGAGTGACTTTTCTAGAGTGAACCTCGAGAAGATGAATGCATGAGTGCATGGGGATCAACATTTATTTCCTCTTATGGTCGAGTTGAGTGAGATGGTGTGATGGCAGTCAAGGTATGATTTTTTTCTATTTTTGGACCATTGGTCCCCACTACCACATCATCATTCCCCTTTCCTTATAATCAAGTCCCACTTCGGGCATCTGTAATCTCAACTGCTTCTAAACTCATTCTCATTTTCTTTGACTTGACTACTGCCATGTGTGATGGGACTAACTATTTTTTCCTCGTTGACTGAACAAAGGTGGCCAAGTTAACTGGCCACTTTTCACTTATAAACCAACTCATCCAAAATATTTACATCTTTTGATTACATTATGAAAATGAGAGAGTGAAGCGAGATACTTACCTGCGGTGATAATACCTTGCTGTAGTTTGCTAAGGACATGAGGTGCTTCTTGTGTGTTGGTTGTATGTTATTTCTCCCTATTTTATATATATATATATTTATTATATATCATTATATATAATATATATATATATATTTATATATATATATATATATATATATATTATATATTATATTATATATATTATATATCTTTCCTTTTGATGATTGCTTGACATGCAAGTACCTGTGTTTAAGAAGATCACACTGCTACTGCTCTGGAGCTTCTTCTACCCTTGGATCTCCATGCTGGAAGCTCGCTGCAGCTCACGATTTTTATTATGTGGGATAGGCTGCTAAAGGATTTCCTACGGGATGTCCTGTAGCTACTTCTCCCTAAGAATTTTTAATCATTTCCACTATTGGGACTTGAGGATGATGACCTGGATAGAGAGGATGTCTAGGAGTGTGAATAATGAAAAATAAATTCAACTTTTGCTCCTCTCTGCTTTCTGTTTCATCTTTTCTCTGTGTTTTCTCTGAAGACTGTGAAATTTTTTGAAAATTATTTTTTTAATGATGAATACAGGGGTGATCAAGGTGGAGAGATGCATGGTAATGGAATTATGATGTATGTTTTTTATTTTTTGAGGTGGGTAGATCGTTTCCTTTCCTTAGGGTTACTCAGTTTAGGATTTTGAAGCCACAGTAATTCCTACAGGATCACTCTGTAGGCTTTTAGGGGATCTTGTAGGTTTACAGGGAATCCTATAGAAAACACAATACCCTTGCAAATTGAGGCAAATGAGTGAAAAAAATGAAAGGAATGGTCGAATGGTGAAGGAAAACGAATGGAGAAATAAGAATATGAGTGGAATAGGTCCCTTTTTAATTCTCCTTTACTCTCTGATCATCCTCCTGCTAATCTGCAAACAATTTTTTCATGACTTTTCTTTTCTCTCTTTTATTTTTATTTTTATTTTTTATTTTTTATTTTTTATTTTTTTCAAAACCAATTAGTTTTCCACCAATAGGTTTTCATACTAGCTGCTTTCCCTAGGCACCTCAAGAGAGGTTTTCACCTAGAGATCTTTTTGTTTTTTTTTTACAGCATTTGGCCACCCCAAGAGGTTTTTAGCCCAATAGTGGGACTCAGTCACCTCATGGATGTTTTCCCGTGAGTCTCCTTATTTTTTTTTTCTTAGTGACTTGATGAGGCAGGAGCTAAGACTTGCTCCACCACCATCCTTGTTTTATTTATACCATCAACAAACTCTTGCTTTGACAATGAGCTTTTGTAAACTTTCAATTTGTTCCCATTAACAAGTAAAGGAATGGCCTCTGCATCTATGGTTTTGATCTACACTGAACCATTATCATGACATCTCTCTATAACATAAGGCCCAAACCATCTTTTCCTTAACTTGCCCTTAAAGTATTTATATCTAGAATCGTATAACAAGGCCCAATCACCTTCTTGAAATTGCTTATCTTTGATGTTCTTACCATGCTAGATCTTCCTCTGAATTCGAGTTACATCTGTGTTTAGGAGGGCCTGCATTTTGAACTCATCTAAGCCATTCAACTGGAGCAGTCTCGCTTTTTGTGCACAACTGAGATCTAGATCTAGTTGTGCTGCCATCCTCAATGTATTGTACTCAAATTCAATGGACAAGAGGGCCTTTTTCCCATAGACCAGCTGATAAGGTGTGAATCCAGTGGTGGTCTTCTAGGTGGTATTATAGGCCTAGGTGGTCTCAACTAGTCTATTTGCCCAATATTTCCTATTGCTACTAACCACTTTGGTTAGGATGCCCTCTAGCGCTTTGTTGGTCACCTCCACTTGCCCATTAGCTTGTGGGTGATAGGGAGTGGAGGTTGTATGATTGACCTTATGCTGGCTTAACAAGTCTTCAATCATGTTGGAGGTAAACTGACTGCCTTGATCAATGACTAGTTCTCTACAGCACCCAAATTTATAAAATACATTCTCCCTTAAGATATCAACCACCTTATCCTCTGTTGTTGCCTTAATTGCCTTGGTTTCATCCCACTTAGTCAGATAGTCAGTGCACACAATGATATACTGCTTTTTCTTGGAAGGAGGGTCAATAGGTCTAATGAATTCCATGCCCCACTTATCAAATGGTTCAAAAGTCACTTGAGGTTGCAGAGGCATTTCATCTCTTGGAGTAGGATTTCCCGTCCTTTGGCACCAATCACACTGACTAGTATATCTTTTCACATACTAACAAAGAGTAGGCTAATAATACCTAGCTTGTAACACTTTAAATGTTGTCCTTTTTGCTACAAAGTGACCTCCATAAGGCCCATCATGACAGGTCAGAAGGATGTCAAAGACTTCCTCCTCCTTGAAACACCTTCTTATAATTTGATTCGGGCCTAGTTTGAAGAGGTTGCTCCCAATCCAAGTGAAAGGGGCGCTTTTCCTCACAAACTTTCTTTTCTCTTTGGAGGACAAATTTGATGGGAATTGTGCAGATACCAAATAGTTTTGTATGTCAGCAAACCATGGAAAGAGAACCGAAATGGTGAATAAGTGCTCATCTGGTAACTGATCATCAACCATTCCCTCCTCACCTGCAGGAAAAGTTAATCTAGACAAAAAATCTGCAACAACATTTTCCTTTCCAGGCTTATCAACAATAGTTAGATCAAATTGTTGTAGTAAAAGTAACCATCTAATTATCTGGGCATTCACATTAGGTTTATTCATTAAATATTTGATTGCAGCATGGTCATTATGTTAAAATGTTTGATATCCTGTAATATAATGCCTAAATTTGTTCAATGAATGCACAATAGCCAGGAGCTCCATTTCTGTGATTGTGTAGTTTAGTTCATCCTTTGACAAATTCTTACTGATAAAGTAAATGGCATAAGGAAATTTTTCATCTATATGGCCTAGTGCTACTCCTATGGATTTGTGTGAGGCATCAGAATGAATATGAAAAGAAAGGGCCCAATTTGGGCCTCAGAGAATCGGTGCAATGGTTAACTTGTCCTTCAGGGTGTCCAGGGCCTCTTGACAACTTTTTGACCACATAAACTCAGAGTCTTTGGCTAAAAACCCAAATAAAGGAGAAGCCAACTTGTTAAAGTGTTTTATAAACCTTTGGTAGTATCCAGCTAACCCTAGGAAACTTTTGACATCTCTCTGCTTTTGTGGAGGTGGGACCCTTTGGATGATAGCTTTTTTGTTTGGGTCGACCTGTAGTCCTTGCTAAGATATTGAATGACCTAGCACGGTCACTGCAGTCATCAAGAATTCACATTTTTTAGGACTGAGAGACAGGTTCATTTTAATGCATTTGTGTAGCGCCTTACCTAAGTTGGACAAAGCTTCCTAGAAATCACCTCCATAAGGTGTAAAATCATCCATATAAATTTCTACCGCATCATGGACTAACTCCAAAGATACTCAGGAATGCTCTCTGAAAAGTGACAGGAGCATTGCCTAGGCCAAAAGGAAGGATCCTATAGGTGAGATTACCCCAAGGAAAAGTGAAGGTGGTTTTATCCTATTCTTCCAAGTTGATCTGGATTTGGTTGTACCCGTTGAATCCATCTAAGAAAGAGAAAAATGTTTTCCCTACCAGGCCATCTAGCACTTGTTTGATGAAAGGTAGAGGGAAATAGTCCTTCTTTGTGGCTTTGTTTAACTCCCTGTAATTGACACAAATCCTCCACTTACCATTTTTCTTTGGAATCAATACCAAAGGAGAGACCCACTTAGTATCTAAGATAGGGTAAATGAATCCTGCATCTAGCAACTTTTTCAGTTCTTCTTTGACTGTATCTTTAAGAGCTAGATTCATTCTCCTTTGGGGTTGCTGGACTAGCTTGCACACTTCTTTGATATAAATGTGGTGAGTACACACTGAGGGGTGCACTCCCTTCATTTCTTTGTAACTCTAAGCAAAGGCATCTAGATGTTCCTTTAGCATGTTGCACAACTTTTCTTCTTGGAGAACAAAAAGAGATGGATTGATTTTCAAAGCTCTCTCAGGGCCAAATTCTATGGTTTTCAAACGAATATTGTTGGAATCAGCTAATCATAGATCAAGTTGATGGTTGTTATCAGTTTCATTTACTATTTATTCTAAGGACAATGTACTTGGAGTTGGACTTTGTAATATGTGTTCAACCAAATCATCTTCATCGTGTTGTCCCCCTCCCATGGTCGTTTCTAAGGTATAGAGTTGGGTAGAATAAACTTCATCTTCTTCCTCCTCTTCCAGCCACAAGGGTAAGTCATGTTCTAGAGATGGTTGAGCAAGAGGTTATAGGACTAACAACTTGGATATATTCCCATTCTTGATGGTCATATTTGCATCTCTGCAGCTAATGTAAGCATCAGTAGTGGCTAACCAGGGCCTCCCAAGTATGAGAGGGTAACCAATAAGCTTAGCCTTAGGCTGGAGAACTAGGAAATCTACAATTTATTCCCAAGAATAAATGGATACCATCACATCCTCCACAATCCCCTCAGGGGTCACTGTGGAGCAGTCTCCAAGCTGCAGAATTGTTGTGGTCTTTGTCAATGAACCTTGGAGTTTGAGCTTGAGCATGGTCTCCTTGGTAACCACATTAATTGCAGCCCCAAGATCGATCAAAGTGTGTGGGACAATTGTGGCAAGAAGATATGGATGTGGTTTGGTTGGGTTTGTAATATGCATGGGACGACCCTTACATTCCCTACTAGTGAGGTCTCCTTTGGTTTATGTAGCAGAGTTGCTCAGTGACACCTTCAACTCCTTGATATACAACTTTTAGTCCAGCTAGAGAAGGGAACTTGTCTGTGGAGTTTTTTTCTTCACAAAATGATCATATTTCAATAGAATTCAATGGACATTCGTTCCTAGGGTGCCTCTTAGTGCATCTAGGACAAAAAATGGCCATGGCTCTCTCTGCTTCCTCCTGATTTCTCTTAATATGCATAGTGTCCATCTGTAGGGCAAGGGTTTGCAACATCTAACTTTTGAAATCCTCCAACATATTTCCAATTTCACCCTTGATTAATGAATTGGAAGAGGATGGACTGACCATAGGTTGACTACCCCTACCCTTTTTCCTAGCTGCCCTAGAATGGTTTCTAAAGAGAATCTTGATATCCTTGTAGGGTAATTGGTAGATATCTCCTCCTACTAACAAGTGTAGGGTATCCAGAAGATCTTCCCTTACTCCTCTAAGTAGGACCAGCTTCAGTGACTTAGGGTCAAGTGTGCACCTAGCCCTTTTGTAGCTAAGCTGGAATATTTCTTCATAATCCTCTAAGGATTCATCATTTCCTAAGGTCATCCTAAAAATTTCCTCTTTAGTTTCTTTAGACCTACAATAGTCTTGATACTTGTTGTTGAAGGCTTGTTGCATTTTGAGCCCAAGTTGTGATGCTATCTCCAGGTAAACCCATGAACCAACGCAAAGCTGCATCCTTGAGAGTGGATGGAAATAGTTTCAAATTATGCTCATCATTTGTATAGTCATAGGTTCGACATATGATAACAAACTCAAATAAGAAAGTGTCTAGGTCTTATGTGGTCAGGCCATTGAATGAGGAAGGGCATAGGGGCTTATATTTTTCATCTTAGTATCCCCATTGGTTTCCCTGATGGGGAAGGCACCCTCAACTCTTTCTCTATTTCCTTTGTCATTTTTGTTTTCAACCATTGGTTCAGTAGGAATGGGTTCTTGTTCTCCTTCTTCACATGTAGGTTCTTCAAATATCTCTGGTTACTCACCTAAGGGTTCCTCCAGTTCACATCCACCGAAGAAGAGGGAAGGTTGGTTGTTTGAAGTAGTGGGGGTATTTGGAAAAAATTTCCCTAAGTTATCCCTATTCCTACGAGGCATGAAAAAAAATGTTTTTGTTTTGTTTTTTTTTTCCAAACTTTGAAAGTAATTGCAAAATTGAAATTGTAGACTAAATGAAAACTACTCACTGAATGAAAAATTAACTACTTGATTGAAATCATACTTGTAGAATGGAAAGGAAAGCAAAGAATGCAACATGGAAAAGGAAGCAATCTAAATTACTTTTGCAGAAAGAAAAATAATAGCAGAATATAAAAAAAAAGAAATGGAAGAAAGAAAGCAGTAATTACATATTACTCAGACACCTCCCCAGAAACAACACCGAAAAGTGATGAGCACCAGTATTGCAGCAATAATACTGCAACTCCTAGGGCTACCAGCTTTACTTTATCAAACCGGGGTTCATACAAAATTGGAGGTGATAGTGCTGTATACACAAGTAAAAGTGATGGTTCTACCTTTTTTCACTGCTTAGCTGATGAGAGACCACTAGGGCTTTCAAGCTAGACTTCTATGGATTCAGAAGAAGCTTGATTGCTGGTGAGAGAAAGAGAAATCTACTCTAGGAGAAAGCTTGTCTACTGCAATAAGGAAAATGACTGAAATCTCATGCTAAAAACACACCATTATCTAACTAAATGCTGAGAGACTATGCTTTATAGGAATGCCAAGCTAACATGTATGAAATTATATTGTCCTAATCATGGATGTTCAAAACATCAAACATCACTACTGTGCATGTAAAGGATTGCAATAAATCTATTTTTTTCTTTTTATTCTTTTTATGGAGAATCAAGTGTAAACCCTAATATATTTTGTTGATGTGGTAGGTGGCCTAGGGATGCTAGTGGATGATTGGGAGGTTTGGGAGACCCTCAGGTACCCTTATGTGGCTTCCTAGAGGTTTTCCCTCAATTCAACCTCAAAACAGGCCACTACAGGGAAACCTACAAGATTCCGTGTGTTTCTATAGGATACAGCCGAGAGAAAAACAATGGGTGCTAGAGGTGATGGAATGCTTAAGGAAGGTGGTTTGTAGGTGGAATGCAAAAAATGCCTAGGGTCACTCAGAACTCAAAACCAAGGTTAAGAGATGGTTGGATTTGCTAAACATGCTTGGAGGAGTTTCTATGTAAAATGATAAAATATGTGAAGGTCTTGGTGAAAGCAAGGAATGATTATGGGTGGATGAAGTTTGAAGGTGGTTTCTTGCTATGGAATCTCTCTCTACTTCTAAAACACCTACTCTACATGAAACATTGCTATTTTCCAAAAAAATCATGTAAACAAGAAGAATTCTAATAAGCTAGAAAAACAGAGTTTAATGAGCTAATTGTGTACTTCATGCATGAGGAACATTGCATAATGAAATGGAATAATTGATGAGATCTATTGTAATATTGAAGATGGGAAAGATGGTAATTAAATCCTACACTTGCAAACTAATCAAATGCTGGTTCAAGTATTGTAAACTCTAGATTCTATGAGAAAATAGAAATCTGTCTTCTTTAGGTTTGCATAGGGGTCCTTTCCTCAAATCATGATCCCTGAAGGAAGAGGTGAGGCCAAGACACCTACTGATAGCTTTTTTATTCTCCCTTTATCGATTCTAACCCGTTGCTGAAGTAAAGCACAAATGGAAGCAAATTATAAACAAACTAATCAAATCTACACTACTTGCAATGAAATACTTCTAGGGACAATTTAACCATGAATCTATGAAACTATTCTAAGCGTAAAGATACAAGAAGAGGAGCCTTTGCTTCTAGGGTTGGGCCCTAACCCAAGAGCTTCAACGCTATGAGTTGACTTAGTATTGGATCATGAAAAAGCTCATTCTCATTATCAAAACAAAAAATTACATAACAATGTCTTCCACAAGTCTGGAGCTAAAAAATAACTAGTGTTTTTACAAAAAAATTCAAATCCTAATGAGGCTATAGGCCTCTTTATTTATACAACTAAAGTCCCCAATGACTTAAATCTAGGGAGGCTCGGCTCCCAAACTCAAGATGAACTAACTCTTTGACTATCACTTGCTCAGCTGCCTTTTGATCTTCATGACTTAGCTGCTTGTACTCCGAGCTGACGTGATTAATGGAGGAATAGTCAAATGAGGGAGGAGTAAATGAGGAGGATTTACCTCCTACAATATCTCTCCCTTGTCCCATGCAAGTTTCAAACCTTAATCTTTGCCAAACTTCCTTGATTTTCTCTTTCAAACATGTATTCAATGCATATTAGTCCACTAGGCATAATATCTCACTTTAACTCATCTTATTCAACAAAATATAATCAAAACATGTAATAAATTGTGAGAAGAGTAGATTTGACTAAGCTAGGAGCTGACTTAAGGTCCATATAGTTAACCAAAATGATGCTCATCAAAGATATATCACCAGGGTCTAACAATTTCAATCATCTTAATATCCCATTGAAGTAAATAAGAAGTGGGTGGACTAATATTCATCTTAGAAGTCTAATCAAGAGAAGTGGGTGAACTAATATCCATGTAGACCAACTATTATTCGACTCATGAAAAGAGTAATAATTGGTAAAAATCCTAAAAAGGAGGGTAGTTGATCCATTATTTACAACAATACCATAGGGATAACTATGTGACAGCCAAGAAGAGGAGTTCAACAACTTAAGGCTTCAATGATTCTCATCACAGATGGAATTTATTCTAATATTGATATCCTATTTGACAGGGTCAAATAGTCGATAGGATTTAGGTTATCTTGAATATCCCATCATGATTCTTTGTATCTAATTTATTATTGGAATCATCAGAAATATGTGCCTAGGAAATGCATCTGAATGTTATAATATGAATGATTAAGGGATTATTTCCACACTATCTCTGGACTATAGTAATAGAATTGACATCTGCAATCAGGAAAATATCCAGATGATAGTTCGAATAGGAAACAATTGCATCCCAAAACTTAGTTGGTAGGCCTTTAGATTCTAATAGGAACCAAGTAATTTCAATCAAGATCCATTGTTTATTTTGTAGACACCATCTTATTGAGTAGTATGAGCAACATATCTTTTTCAAGGAATAACTAACTAAAACATATATTCTTCAAACTATTATTCACATACTCTCTACAATTATCGTATCTAAAAATTTTGATAGGGTAATCACATTTCTTTTCAGAAAATGCCATAAATTCCTTGAATTTTTCAAATATAAATCTTCTTATTTAAGAAATAGGTCCAATTAAATATGGAGAAATTATCAACAAAAGTTAAAATATAATTTTCACTTGCTAATGAAGGTGTAATGATGCAACATAGGTTGCTATGAAAAATTTGCATGGGTATCTATGTACCCATGATTTTCTATAGTCAAAAAGGGGTTAACGATGATTTCCTAGCACAAATCTTCCACAAACATCATCAGGTGGAAGAAATTTGGGTAAAATAAAACCCATGTTCTCTCTTACCATTATCTTCAAAATTATAAAAAATTTAGATGTATAAGTCATTCATGACAAAGTCTACTTCACTCGATAGTTTGGGAAATGAGATTAGTTAAACCAAGATCTAATTGTGGTGGATCAAAAAAATTGTGCATTCCATCTTTTGAGTTGAGAAATACCTTATAAATAATTGACCTATCATTTTTCATATCCTTAAAAAATAACCAATTTTTCCAAAACCAAAGAATCTTACAAGTCTATGTTAGTTGAGAAACCAATAATAGATTTGTATTTAGAATAGGCACACAATAGACATTAAAATTCTTACCATGTTGACAAGGTATATCACCATGACCAACAATATGGAGAGAAAAATAATCCATGCCATAAATATTCCATTTAATAACAATTATCTAGGGAGGATAAGAGAGAGGAATCCTTATCCATATGATAGGTGCACCTAGAATTGAATACCCTGTCATTTTTCAAGGCGTGAACAAGAAACACTTGAGAGTTTCCAACTCTGAAAATAAATTTGTCTACCAATACGTCAAACTTACAACTAACCTGTTTCCTTCAAGATACTTGACCTTTTATTCTATGTTGGATTCTTTGTTCCAATTTTTTTCTCAACGTGCCCTATCATTCAACAAAGTGGCATGTCTTCTTATTTCAATTTTTTTGGTGGACATCAACTCACCAAAATTCCATTTAGCTTTTGCTTGAGACATTCTTGTATGTTTCTAAGGGTATCAAAATGATCCCTTTCCTTGTAATTTTTCTTACTTTTTCCCTTAAGCAAGTGAGCCTGATGTTTACCACTAATATTCGTTCATTAAGAAACCTTTGTTTATGCTTGATCAATAGATCAAAGAGGGCGTTATATGTATAGTACTTAACATCTTCCTCGCTTGACCATAAATTAGTACACAAAATGGAATATATTACATCATAATGTGTTCTCAAATTTATTAGGACAAGTTCAATGAACTATCTATATTTCTTCAGATAATTCTTCCCACATTCACCTGGAAATTTCAACTATAGTCCTTTAATGTGAAAGCAATAGTTCTCAATCCTTTTAAAGGAAAGGGGAACAAGAGGGATTACTTCATAACTTGGATCTCATCAACTTTATCAAACAATAGCTTTAGCTTCTTTCATAACTTACGAGGAAAATTGGTCCCACTTGTGTGAAAGTGAATTTCCTAATAAATGTAGTTTTTTAATGACCCCATTAACCTCATCTTTCTTCCCATCGATGATAAAATTCATCCAAAAATTATTCATATATGGAATCACAATCTTGGTGTACTAATAGAGCCATTTAATTTTCAGTAAAATATTCATATTTAGTGCATATGCACTATAATTAATCACATTTAGGATAACATGATTGAAATTTGAATTCATCCTGAGATATTTTATAAACCAAGTCTAAAAATTGTTAAAGACCCAAGCTTCTCTCTCTTACAAACACCTCCCATGTAATAGAAATCCCTTACCTAATAAATGTCGTAAGAAACTACCATTGGGCCATATGATTAGAAATATGTGGGTTTCAACTAAGAACTCAAGTTTTGTAACTTTAAGTGATAAACATGAATTAAAGTACATCATACAAAGTCCATTAAATGGTTGTAATATTACAAGAAAGTTAGATCTTAAAATTAGTACCAAGGGCAAAGCCTATATGAGAACACCACTACAAAATGATCAATGCCTTCTTCCTCTCAAAATCTAGCTATAATTATCTTTAATAATTAAGTAGTTTGTAACATATCAAAGTTGGCCAATAATGACAAAAATAATAGTCAAATGATTGAAAGTAATTTTCCTTCATCAATCATATTGACTAAGCACGACACACATTTTATCAACCCAAACTTTGATATTTTTCTTGACCGTTCTCCACAAGCCGTTAAAAAATCAAATATCTTTTATCAGCTCCTCACTTTGATACCTAAACAAGGTACTTAGATCCCACTAGCTTCATGAACACAATCCTATGTGGAAGTTTTATTCTAGTATTTGTCTTTTGTATGGTTGTAAGGCTTATGTGCTCGAGGAATGTTTTAGTGCCTCTACCTTCCAATGGTCTATTATGGGGTGTAACTTCCTCACACCAAGATAATAACCTAATAAAAATCAAGACCCTACTCTTACTTTGTGATTGAGAACTCTCTAATGGTTATAAGTCCTATACAATGCCAACCAATGGCTCACTACCCTCTAGTGTAACCTACACACAATAACTAGTTACTCAAACATATACATGTATTAGCTATCACCATGTGTTTTTTTTGCATTCATTAGCATTAAATGGAAATATTTCTATTAGGATTCTACCCTACAATTAATTTCTATGCATAGCTAAGGCCAAAAGACAAGAACACTCAAATGGCCTAAACATAAATCAATGACTTGAGCTTTGTATTTTCTTCATTCATACTTCACACTAATATTATCATCACTCTTGAATGAACAGTTGTAAAATAAAACTTATTGACCTCAAAAAGCTCTGACTTTGTATTTTTGACAATTCAATGAAACAAAGTTTGTGTTGTCATTTCATGAAATGACATACATAAAAATGAACATTCACACTATTTCATTGGCATATGGTAAAATGGAATTATTATTTCATAAATATTGAAATTGTCATGCACACTCTTGACAAAGTATGATGGTGAGTTTAAGATAAAATGACTTACAAGAGCTAGGACAAAAGAAATATATCTACTTCAATCATTTGGTAATGAAATTGAATGTTGGAGTACAAGTAGTGTGTAGATTCAAAATTTATAATAACAAGGATTGAGTAGATACAAACTAAACTTCACATTGAATATTTGACATCACTGTTGGGAAAAATACTAAGAGGGGGGTGAATTAGTATTTTCAAATCAATAAACTTTTACATTTCATATTTAGATTTCTATACGTGACTTTACTGAAAGGAACCTGTGTGTGTATGAAATTGTTCTTAAGACAATTAGTGTATATCCAGTGAACTTATGATTCTGTTAGTTCATCACATGTTTGTCTTCAACCATTGCATCAATACTTTATTAAACATTAGATAAATAGTAACCCTGTGCTGTAATAAATAAATCATCACATATAAGAAACACACATGAACACCAATATTTAAGGTGGAAACCCAATGCGGGAGAAAACCACCTGTTTTTTTTGTCTCCATATTCTTTTTAATATAAAGAAAAAGTTATTTACACTCTTGTACTAGCATAGACTCATACCAGTATGCAAGCATCCACATGTAGAAGGTTACAACCTTCACTCGTTCTCCATCTTCTAATGGAAGGGAGCTACAACCCCCTAGCTTTTGTATTGGCTGATATGATTACCATTACGTAGGTGCCAACCTACAGAAGGATACAACCTTCACTCATTCTACAGTTGCTATTAGAAGGGAGCTCCAACCCCCTGATATAATCACTAGCTACTACTGGCAGGAAGCTTCGACTTCCTCATTGAATGCTCCAAACCCCTAAACTGGTAGGAAGCTGTGACTTCTTCATTGAAGGCTCCAACCCTCAGCATCCTCCATGGAGCACATTTCATAATTTTTCACACTGGATCCACTTGCTTCAACACATCATAACTTGTAGGCCATGTTTCATCAAATTTTCATATTGGACACATTAACAACACTTAAGCTCAATATCAAAAATCAAATTGTAACTGATCTCAACAACACTGTCATTTATATCTGACACAACTGAATCAATCAATCACTGAAACCCAATCATCAATCACTAAAATTCAATTATCAATCTTTGACATAATTGAAACCCAATCATCAATTTCTAAATCAACCACAACTGAATCAATCAATCACTAAAACCTTTGACACAATTGAATCACCCAATCATCAGCAATCATTGAAACCTGATCATTAATCCCTGATACAACTAAATCATTCACTCAAAACCCAATCAACTGACACCTTAATCAAAATTCAACTAATCAACTGGAACAATTAGATAACTGTAACCAGTACATAGAGCTAAACCCAAAACACTATATCAAAAACTAGACTCAACTGCAACCTCAAAAATCATATATCATAATGTATACACTCCTTTAATGAGGAAAACCTACATGTATACACTACTTTTTGTAACCCAACATGCATATACCTCTAAAGATAATGAATCATAAAACTTCTATACCAAAAACTGTACCAACCAAAGACATTATGAAGGTCTACTGTCATATTACAGAGTTCTAAATAGATAACAGCAAATATCACCATTCTTACTCAATCAATCAGTCAGCTAGACTCAATCTCCTTATACAATTTTTAACTTCAGACCTAATGAAGACATCATTGATAAACAATAGTAAAACAACAGCACCGATCAGATAGATCAGTCATTTCTGAACAACATGCCCTTCCTCTGCATACAATACTTGGAAGTGCCTTATCCACATGTATACATGCCTTCACCGAGGCAAACCTGCGTATAGATATGCAAATAATGGCTTATAACATTGTAGCTTTTCAAGACTTCAGATATACCTAGATCATAGAATTTAAAGGATAAAACATGCATTAACATTTAGATCTAGCCTATCCATTATTAGATCATACAATGATAATTCATTCTAGTTCTCATGATCCTAATCCAACATTGTATCCAAGGGTGCACAAGATATTTCAGACCTGTATCATAACCATAGCCCTTACCACACAAAATATACTTCAGATAGAAGTATTCATCAAAAACCCTTTCACTTGCACACTTAGACCTTTGATATCCTCCTCCTTATATACTTAGAGCCTTTGTCAATACCATGCACCAAAACAACACTTAAAACTTATGGTATTCTTAGACACGATCAAGTAATCATTATTCTGCTCAATATTGTGGGCTAATACCATGATATGGACCCTTTGTATTCTTTAACCTTAAGTTTCCATCCCATATGCGCTTTTCCTTTTGAGAAACTGTGTGCATACCTATACGCTCCTTTTATTCTATGTACCCACGTGTATACGCTACTTGGAATAGGTTAAACAACGTATACAACTTAAAACATTCTCTTTCCTCAATTTCTTGATTTTTATCTTTAATCCTTTGTCCTATCATCCTATTCTTTTGTACCATTACTCTGTTACCTTTGAATTGACCTGTTACAATGTGAGTTTCCATCACTTTATCATTTATGAACTGCTTCCTATGAAATGTCCTGCATTTTATCACATATGTAAACAAAACTTCCATGCATTCTTCCACATCCTGTTTATACCTTTATCAATTAGTCCATTCATAAAATAGGTTTTCATCAAGAACAACATGTCAGGTAGGTTTCAATCAAGGACAAAACCTAATTCATAATGCCAACAATTTCTCGTATCAAGCTTCTGATTTTGATCCATAAACCTTTGACCCATTATTCTGTTCCATCATTCTGTCACCTTTGATCTGACCTATAGATTCATCTAGTTACCATATAACTATTCGGTTACAAGTGAGTTGTCATCAAGGAAAACACATGCATCATAATTCCAACAATCTCCCCCTTTGGACTTGATGGCAACCACTTTGGTGTTTGGTCACCACAACCTGTAAATAACATCAAGACACGTACCAAGATTTTCAAAACATCAAGCTACTCTCTAAATACTAAGCTACTCTCCCCCTTTGACATCAAGGGCAAAGGGTTGACTAATGTTAAATGAAGACTTTCATATCTAAATTGCTGAATATGAACATTGATCAAGCTCCCCCTAGGCAAATGCTGAATTCTCTGATCAAACTCCCCTTGAGCACATGTCGTAATATGTGATCATGCTTCCCTTGAGCACATGTTGAAATCCCTCATGGATAAAAAATTAATTACATGACTCTATGAATTAACTGAGTATGACCTTCCTATCACCAATGACTCATACATACATCAATCTCCCAACCAAGTGGGATTACATATTTGACATGATCTTAAAAATCCATACATGACTGAATATGACAATTATTACATCATAGTTCTTTACATGACCTTTACATCAAATGATATACATGACATTTATAGAAAAGACCAAAGACCTAAAAAAGATCATGATAATTATAAGAAACTATCATACACCATATATGATATGCACCATAAACATCTATCAGCAACATCAAGAGCAACAACCTGTATATGTCCATCATCAGTTCGAAAGATAAGTCAATGTAGCTTTAATATCATCAACCTACGACTAAGTATGCTTCATATGGTTATTAACTCATCCTCTTGATCTTATCAAGGTCAACTTGCTCCACTTCCTTAATAGAAAAAAGGTTTAACATAGCCTTCCATGAATTAACTAAGTATATTTCATATCTCCAAGCAGTAATGCAAGACCATTCACATCATATCATATATATGTGAACCACCATAGTCATCATCTATGACCATAACATCATCATCATAGTAAGAACTACATGATCCTTCCATAAGAACCCTTAATATACCAACCATGTATCATCACTATGGAGTTTTCTAACATCCCACATCTGATAAACATCAACCATGATAATCAACATATGTGAGTATCAAACCTATCATCATAAAGTAAAAAGTCATCATCATTATGTGACTAAGTAAGCCATGTCTCCAAATAGCCATATCTTCATGAAACTTGCAATAACACCATTCTCTTGGCCAATTTTCTTCATACAAGAGAATGCTTTATACCAACATCACAACTTAAGTAACCATCCATGTATCCAGCATGGTGATAGAAATATGTATCTAGCTTCTCATTAATGTGAAAGGCAAACCGTGAGCTCACAGTCATTTTGTCAAAATATCTCAATACCATCAAGTGCAACAATCCTCAAACAATATACCATGTGAGAGCTAAGAACTATAGGAATCCTCATTCATAACTGCACCATATGAAATTTATGCATCTTTGAAGGCATGAAGGCAACAACATAACATAAATGAGTGGCACTTAACATCATCAAATAATGAAGATGTGTATTCAAGCTTTTTTCTTCTCCTTGAACTTATGAAGATCACCATGTAAGTAGCATAACTATATGCATCATCAAAAGGGTCATCCACAAATTTGATCAGAAGCACAACTAAGTGGCTCAAGCAAAATATCATCTGTGATTTCATCATAGAAAATCCATGACCACAGCATAGCATGATACATCATTTAAACACTTCAACAACATAAGCATCCTCACCATTGATAAGAATCATTATGTACCAAAGACTTCTAAACATAATGAAAACAATGCAGTATTAGAAGCATAGCATATTCTCCTGTTGGCCTAGTGGGTCTTGACCTAGGTTCAGAGTTAAGTTTTCCAAACAAATCCCTACACTACTGGCCCTTTTGACATCAACTCGCAGAGCACGGACTGAAGTCTCACTCGAAGCAGTATGGAGGGATGTTGGAATCAAGTTTCTGCACTTAGAGATGAGTGTGATTTCATTTTATTCCCTAGTCCTGCCTTCACGTAGATTGATAAGCCTTGAGGGCATATCGATATAACTTCTCTTAATTAGATGCTATACCTCGGTGAAGGTCTACGACTGTCTTTCGCAAACCCTAAATAGGTGAATCAACCGTTTACATGCCTCTGTAACCACCCTTAAGTCTATTTTTCTACAGAACGGCTTAAGTGTTTGATAATATTAACATGCAATAAGATATTCTTCATGTAAATAGTGATTATTAATTGCATTCATATGACAATGAAAACCATGTAAAATCGTGCATCAATACAGTGTTAAATCATAAACCCATCATTCATCATAGCATAAAAGTGCATTCATTCATAACAAAAATAGATAGACAAAACACGGATATTTCCAGAATAATCTCTTTATTAATGCTTTTGTTATTCTTACAGACTCAAGGCTTCCCTGTGCACTCAGCTGTAGGGTCTGCGCACTCAGCTGCAGACTCTACTCTAGGCCTCTGTGCACACAGCTGCAGAGCCTCTCTTCTACTCTAAGACTTCTTTGCTCTCACTTCTAATCAACCATTACATCTTCATTCTTCGTTACTATATATGCCTTAGACTCTCTAATACTCTCATTTTTATACAATCCCATGGTCTGTGGACCATGGGCAGGTCTATACAAGGCAACACAACTTACATAACAGAAGGATAAAACCATTTATGACACTTTACCATCTATGTGTTCTGTAGCCACATTTTGCAAAGACTTTACATTCTTTACAACAAAACTTGGGCTTTTTGCCCCAAAACTTGGGATTTTGCTCCAAAATTAACCCTAGGGGACCCTATCCCAATAGGCTCCCAACACAAATATCATGACTCTCCCTCGAGTCACTCTGCTGGCATGAAGATCTTACTATAGAGACCTCCTAGTTTGACCTGTGCCACTGCTACCTTAGCTACACTCTGTGTGGTTGTGTGCTTGATATGCTCCACCAGCTAATCTATTACTGGTCCTGTACTGTCTTCCTTTATCTTCTGCTATGTCTTTTGTAGGCTCACCAACTTCACCTCAATGGTGGTAGAGATAACATAGGCCTTGTTGTTAACGGGAATAGTGTCCACTCGGATGCTTCTATTCCCACTAAGATTGGTGGCTACCTTAGAAACAAACAAGTAAAGTCTACTTTCCATTTCCTTTATGAAAATAGATAGGAGTGGAACAAAGGAGACCAACCTTAGTCTTGCGTTTGATTTCCTCTCCTTCTTGATAGAGCTTTGTCGCTTCTGCTTTGTCTGCCCAGCTTCAAAGAGCACCTGTGGAATCACAACAACATACTACTATCGAAGAACAAAGATCTATATTCATAAATAACATAGGACCAGATGTGCGTTAACCATACAAATGC
>APFE031356537.1:117251-135296 GCA_000404065.3 Pinus taeda | reverse complement strand
ATGAGCAGTTTTCAGTGGAGAACTTCTGGGAGATGATGTAATCAGCTAACCTTGTTCCTTTAGGCAGTGAAGCAACACCTTTAGGGACTTAGGAGCCCTCAGTTTATGGACATTTATGATTGGGGTTGAAGTGCCCAAAAATGTCTATAACACTTGTCCAGCCAAGGCCCCAGTCTAGCCTTGAGGACCGCCTCTTTCCTTTGTGCTACCTCCACCTGTTCAAGCAATTGCTTTACCTTATGTAGCTTGGCAAATCGCTATGAGATAGAAATATTGCACATCGTTGTTCTTGCTTCATCATATTGTTGCTGCAATTCACGGGCTTCCGTATTCAACCTCTGTAGGTTAGGATCCTCCTGGAGTGTTGTGACTACCTCCATGGATTGCTTAAAGAGCACGGTGCAGTCCACTACTGCGACTCCATCCTTTACAGCTACCTCACACTGTTCTCTAACCTCAAGTGGAGTTAAAGGTTGTGACTTCAACTCGAGCTCTATTATATTTAGATTCAGTTCAAACTAAACCTTGGCCACTTCTATTTTTGCATTGTGCACACCTGCAGCCAACTTCCCAATATTGGCCTCCAATGACGCTTCTTCTGGTATATGTAGTTCTAGAATGGTTTTGCATGCTTTGGCTACCATAGCTATGATTTTCTCATTCTTCTCCTGAACCTTCTTCCATGCTTCTAGTGTTTTCATCTTCTCAATGCACATTTGTTCGTTGTTGACCTTGTACTCGCTGATCATGCTCAGTGCACATTGCTCTCGGGCTTGAATTTCTATAATCACACCTGCTTGTAGTGTGTGAAGGAATTCACTAGGGAGCGCGACCAAGTTCAGACCAATATTCCTCAAAGCACCGAAAGTAGCCTTGTCAGTGTCTTCCCTCATGCTTAGGGATCCATCAGAGATCACGAATTCTTGAAGATCCAAGGATTGAACCAACTCTACTGCTTGAGTGGTCCCCGATGCTAAACTAGTTGATGCCGCGTTGCCTTTCCATGCACCTGCTTGGAGTCTAGTTGTTTGGATCTGTAGCTCATGTAGACCCAACTATATAGAAACCAGTGGTTTCTTCTGCTGCTGCTCAAACTGTTGTAGCAATTCTACTGTTGTGTCCCACACCTTATCGCCAATATTGTCCAAGTCACCCTATGTCAAGGTAATTGGATCTAGTGACAACTTGGAGGCCTTTGTCTTTTTGTGCGGTCCTTCCTTCTCTTGCTCCCTATACCGTTTCACCCAGAAGGGAGTGCTTTCCTCCTGGTATTTTCCACCCTACTCTGACCCCTCTTCTTCCTCCATTTTGGGTGAAGGATATTTCTAACTCCTTTCAGAGCCCTGCTCTTCCTGCTTAGCCTGTTCTTTTGCAGCACGCTCTACTTTTGCTCGGGCCTTCTATTCAGCCTCCTTCTTCCTCTTCTTAGCCAATAGATGTACCTTCTGTCTAGCCACTTCCTTTTTCTTTTTCTCTGTGGACTTGCTAGTCCCAACGGCCTCATCGAATGGAACGTTCCAGTCTGCTAGCCAACGCTTGATGACTTCTGCAATCGCATCATCTGTGGCCAGGTAGGGTAAATCAAACCATTTCTGGTTGGGGTCCTTGTGTGCCTAGATGTAAACATGGTGGAAGTCCACCTTGAACTCCACGTACCCCGACAACTACTCGAACATGGTTGGTGACAACTATGACTTCTGGTTGATGGCCATGCGAATAATTGCCTCCATCAGCTCCCAAAAGACTTTTCTTTCTGTCACCTGTGCAACATCTTTCATGGGCCAAAGAGATGCGAAATTTGTTGTTTCTAGTAAATTCTTCTCCACAAGAGGAAATTGGCCATCCTCCAGCAAATTCCACACAACCAGTACTATTGATAATAGCAGCCATGAACAGTGAAAAGTCTTACACTCGTTCTGCACCTCTCTGCAGTTTGTGAGGAACTCGCTACATAGGTAGCGCACTCAGTTGAACTGTATGCCTTTCATGCACTGAGCCACCAAAGAAACTACTGGTGCCGACAACTCGTATGCGTGACACTTTCTCATCTCCTTGCCAGCCAAAATTTGCATGGAAATCTTGATTGTAGGGTCAATAATGCTGGTAATTGAATACTCGTGTGGATTTTTGACAAGCTTAAACTTGTCCTTCATCTTCTCAGTGAGGTCGAATTCACTCGTTTTTTCGCCAAACGCCTTGGCCAGATTCAGTCCAGAGTGTGGTAATAATGTGATCCTATCGATCAACATGTCGGTTATGGGGATCGACTCATTCAACCACAGGCAGCCGTCGTGTACCAAGCACAACAACTACATGATGACTATTAGGTTTATGTTTGACCGATGGTAGTGTGGCACCCATAACAAGTTTAGCAACCCTGAGCGGTTGACTCTGTGAATCCATTCAACCAGCTCCAATGTGGTGACTCCAGACTCCTTGTAGAAAACCATCTGCATGAAGGTGTTGATAGTAAGGTGGGGGAACCACTCAAGGTCCACCAAATCCCAGTCTTCAGGCTTCAAATGTGGGACCTGCGGCAAGCGCGAACCTTCAAAGTTAATATTCTCCGGCAACACGGGAGTGTTTGAGGGAGAATTGTCTGGCATCTAGGTCCTTTGGGACCTTCACCTTTCCCTTTTGTGGAGAGATATACGGTGGTAGTTTTGAAATAGGATCCAACCCCTCAATGTCAATATCCTTTGTGCCCTCCTTTGCCTCCAAATCGACCACCTTCCCCTTCTCCTTCGTGCTCAATTTTTCTTTCCATTGCGCCTGTGTAGCTGCATGTTTTCGTAGTGACTCACACATTGGCATTGGCTTCTTTTGCTTATTCTTCTTCGGCTTAGGGACCTCCCTCATCGACGTAGGCTTCAGCATAGGCAACCTCGGTGCTGTAGGCATTATTGTTGGAACCTCCATACTCACAACCTAAGGGGCATCTCCCTCAGAGGTAATAGTCTCTCCAGCACAGTTTCTATGGGACCTTGTCCTAACATGATGTCTCGAATAAGCTTGCAGTCTGAATCGGAACGCTGAGTGAACATGGGGCTTGTGAGAAAATCCTCAAAGAAATCATGGTTCATGTGCAACAGACAACAAAACTTAGAAATTATTAGAATGCAAATTTTTCTCACTGGATGGACACCTGTAAGTTATATGCAAATTAAAATTCAAATTCGACCATTCCCCCCAAAATCCATCCATAAATGTGAGATTGGTGGCAGATTTCCAAAGATTTCACACTTGATTTCAGCCTTTAATGCTTTAATTCTAGCTGCTCACTACTCTTAACCATCTTCTAGCAGTCAAATCATGAACAATGATAGTAACAATCACTTCCTAGCTACGCTGCGTGGTCCCCACCCCTATATCGCAACTCCCTTCGCACTTGTTCTAGTACTGTGACACTCTCCTGTTTCACGCAGACCCCTGATCTCACAGCTCTACAACCTCGGCAGAGTAGTTTGTAGTCTCGTGCCTCCTTGCAGCTGCCTGGAGTGCTAAGATTGTGTTACCATCATGTAGTCATCGGGATGAATCCCCAATGTATGGCTTCAATCAGCTGCCATTTACCTTTCCCATAAATGGATCTCTATTCAGTTTCACAAGCTGAACAACTCCATCATCGGTAATTTCCTTGATCACATATGGCCCCAGCCAATGCATATGAAATTTTCCTGGAAATTTATCAAACTTATTGTCATATAATAAAACTAAATTATTTACCTTGAAGGTGTGCAGTTTGATGTGCTGATCGTGCCATGCATTTTTGCGTGCCTTCTATACCTACTGATGGAATCTAGCCAAAAATTTATCTTCCTCGAGCTCTATCAACTGTGTGAGCCGCTCTTCTAAGGCTGCGCAATTTGCCATCCCTATGAATGTTGCTATGCATATACTAGGCATGATATACTCCATAGGCATCACAACCTCCATTCCATAGACCAACCTAAACAGTTTTTGATCCCTAAGCTTATTACAAGTAATTCTATAGGCCCATAACACATCATGTATGCACATGTCCTAATCATTCTTTTGCGCATTGAAAACCTTTGTCAACATGTTCTCCAATATCTTATTAAACACTTCAACCATTCCATTGGCCTAAGGGTGATATGGCATACTCTTCTGATGATAAACTTGGAACTCCTCTGTCAGCATGTTGATTGTTTAATTAAGGAAATGCGTACCGCGATCACTCATTAAAATCTTCGGGCAACCAAACCTGATCAACACATACTCAAACAAAAATTTCATAGTTGTTTCCCCTGTACAGTCCTTCACATTTTGCACCTCCACCAATTTGGTCAAATACTTGGTTGCGGTGATGATGTACCGTGCACCCATCTTCTTTCCTGGAGGCTGAATCTGTCCTACAAAATCAATTGCCCTTTTCTTGAATGGCTACAATGATACCTATGGATCCAAATTCAGTTCATCCCTCTACAATGGCCTGCCAGATCTATGACATGCATCATGTGCCCTACAATATGCTGTGGAATCCTTATGTAATGGTGGCCACTACAACCCAACGCACAAAATCCTTTGCGTTGTTTCTTTTCCTGCATAATGGACTCCTGTAGCTCCTCCATGAGATTCAGCTAGGATACTGCTATGTTCAAAATCAAGCACATAGCGTCATAGTATCTCATCCAATCCCATTTTATACAAGTGACCTGTAATAACAGAAAAATCTGCCGCGCGCACCAAAAATTCCTTCTTTTGTTGACTAGTGTATCCTTTTGGAGCCGTTCTTGTAGTTAGGAAGTGGATAATATCTGCAAAATTATTGTCTACTACGCGCACTGCAAAGAGCTGTGCATCAGGAAGCCCCTCCTCTAAGTTGGTAGGCTCCTCTCTGGTTTCAATGTGTGACATATGATCTGGTCCTACATTCAATCATCATGGCTTCACAATGACTTTGAAATCATACTCCTGAAACAACAGCAGCCATCAGCATATTTCCTCCCCAACACATGCTTTTTGACCAGGTACTTTAATGCAGAATGGTATGTGTACATCATAAAGTGTCTGCCTAGCAAGTAATACCTGAACTTCTGGAGCATGTACACCATAGCCAACCCTTCATGCTCTGTCATCGAATAATTCTTTTCAGCCTTCGACAGCTTACTGCTCACGAATGTTATGGGGTGATCCAATTCTCCTTCACTGGCTTGCATTATCACTGCTCCCAATGTGATACAAGACACATCCACATGCACATGAAATTCCTTCTTCCAATCCGGGAAGACTAGGATCGGCGCGGTGACCATTTTTTATTTCAATACATCCAAGCCCTGCTGGCATTCCTCATTCCAACAGAATGTAGCATCCTTTTTCAATAGCTTTTCCATCGGTGTGGTAATCTGGGTGTATCTCTTGATGAAATTTTGATAGTATCCAGTATGACCTAGTGTTGAGGCGCAGTTGTTTAACACTCCTTGCCACCTCCAAATTAATTATGACCGCGATCTTAGCAAGGTCCACCATTAAGCCTTGTCTACACACTACATAACCCAACAAGATTCCGAAAGGGACACAAAATAGACAGCTCTTCAAGTTTAACGTGATCTGATACCTACGACACATATCCAACATCAAGCACAAACTAGATACATGGTGCTTTCCCAGTCCAAACACTATCTAATCGTCAAAATATACCTCCAAAAATTTGTGAATGAACTCCTTGAATGCCACAATGACTACGCGCAAAAAGATTTCTGTAGCATTCTTAAGTCCAAAAGGCATTACCGTATATTGAAAGCATCCCCACTCGGTCGCGAAGGTAGTCTTACTCCTGTCTTCTGGCTCGATATTTATCTGATGGTATCTAGAGAAACCATCAGTGAATGAATAAGCCTCCTGCCCGCCAACGTTATTCAACACTTCGTCTGTGAACAGAGTTGGGAAAGGATCATGAACACAAGCATCGTGTAGTTTCCTGAGATCTACGCAAATCCTTATCTCATCCTTCTACTTCTTTTCTTGAACTACCATTAGAATTACCCAATCAGACTCCTCCATTGGTTCAATAATACCCGCTACCAACATCTTGTCCAACTCCAAGTGGACCTTTTCCTTGTACTTAGCATTAAGACAATACGACCTCTGCTTAACAGGCTCCGCATCTGGTTTCAATGTTATTTTCATCACTCCTAAATCACCTATTATCCCCTTCAAGTCTGAAAACTTTGTAGGGAACAAATCTTGGTACTCGCGAAGCAACTCATCAACCTTATCCACTGTAGCATCATCCTAATAGTCCCCTATCTTTGCAAACTTCAGCTCCACCTCTGTTCCAATGTTCACTTGTCTTGTTTTCAGTGGCGCAATGATATCTGGATTCTCTATCTGTGGCCCCTCAACTTTGCGGTGACCTTCTTCCTCTGGGATATTAATGTTCCTTGGATCCTCCTCTTCTTCTTCAACAGTCACATTATAGTACTCCAACACATGGCACAATTGGGTGGTCCAATTTGGTTGAATCAAATCCAAGGGATCCTGTGGTATTCTGAAGATCACTGCCTTGACCTCCTGCAACGCTTCATCAATGCATTCAAATCCATCTTCAAAGCTGAATTTCATTAATAATCCCTGTCTCAAAATATCCCATTCGTCAGTGTCATGGAGAAGCTCTGTTTCCAGGTACCAATTCATTGGTATTACATCCAAAGTGTGACAAAACAAATGCATCCATTCTGGTTGCGGCTCTGCTCCATAAGCATTAGTCCATCTTGCTAAGTGATTGCGTAGATCACTCCTCCCATCATATTTATCTGTTAATCATACTTTTGGGTGACCAAACCACACCCTCATCATTCTTTTGTATTCTTGTCATCCATCAAAATTGTCTTTATGCGTACCCCACCATCCTGCAGACGTAGCGTGTAACGCCAAATCCATTGCTTGGAAGTGATGCTTCTCAAGAACTTCCCTTTCAAATGCATCCAAAAATTTATCTACGTTAGTTAGACCATAATAATAAGGCATACTCCTTACCTCTAATGATACACAATGCAACGATTTAGTCATCATGTTACATCACAACGTAGATACTTTGTGCAACCTATTCTTCCAGTGTTCCAACTCTTCCTCCGAATTTGATGTACAAGAACTTTCATAGTCCCATGTAATGCGTCCATTTATTGTTGGATTCACCCAATATTCGTCTCGCGCTGTTATTTTGTAAATTTGGTCCAAATCATCGCCACTTTCATAATCTCGGACTAGTTTAGTATAACGTAGTCCTTCTACATGGTCTAGAGGTACTATGTGGAGCAATTTCCTCTCAAATGACATTGTCTAGTTCTTCAAATTTATCACCCCATTCATGTCAATAGCCTAGTCGATCTGAAGGAGCATGGAGTAGGGATTGTTGTCATCAACAATCTCTATCACTTTGAAATCAGCCAATGCACTCACAGCTGTAATATCTACTGTCACCCCCTGCAATCTTCCTATGGGGATAATATTTTGCTGATTCACCATCCTCAATTGAATCAGAGACCACTGCAACACAGGTCTCCCCATTCTCTCCCATGTTTTTTTAGGAAAAACATTTGCATTTGACCAAAGATCCAAAATAACTTGGTCCATCTCATATTCGCCTATTTGCGTAGTGAGCCTCATCTCACGCCCTATTCTTGCCTTATGCTTACCAATTTTCCTAACCACACGTGGTCCCTTAGGAGCATTTTCTTTACCAGCACATTTATTGATCAAATCTTGTAATCCTTTCATGGCCTTACTATCGTGTAGCAGCTTCATATAGGTCTCCAAAAAGGTCCATTTCTTCAGACTACTTACCTTGACTTCCTCAGGTAGAAGCCTCAGTGAAGCTTTTCTTCGCTTCCATGAAGGTTTCTTTCACATGCTCTAGATCAAAGCCAACCTCCTTCTCTGGAGCTTTGTGAACCCATTCACTTTATTAAGGTTGCTTTCCCTTCTCTTCGCTAGTCATCATTCCACTTCACAACACAATATTCACATTAGGATCCTCTTCACGGGGTTCAACCCTCATCATTTGTAGGTTCTGGGTAGGCTGCTATGGATACGTCCCCCTTTCCCACATCTTAGCTATTAATATAGGGTAGTCTTCTATCGCGTGGTCAAATTGAGTACAGTATCGACACGACAGGTGCGTCATGTTCGTACATTCTTGTGTATAGTGTCCTGACCCTCCACAATTGTAGCAAATAACTTGTCCCCAACCTCTTGCAGGTCCTCCTTTGCCTCGACCTTGTCCATGCCCCTGTTATCCTCTTTGCGCTCCCCCAACACCTTGATTCGAAGGCCGAGTTTCTATCTGCATCTGATACACAAGTGTTGTCTCCATCATTAAATTGTAGCTACGACAGTTGTGCTCATCGTGACCCACTGATTTACAGAAGTTACAGAAGAGTTGTTGTGGTGTCTATACAAATTTCTGCAGCAAGTGACAATTGTCTGTCACATGTTTTCTAGCTACTTGACAGATAGAACACTGCAATGCAGGCCCCATACTTGGCCCTACTTGAGCTTCTAGCTTCAGAGGCATTGACCCTCCTCCTTCAACGTAATTCACGAAGACAAGGCAGTGATCTTTATCATGCCCCTCACTCTTAAATTTTAGACACCAAACTTCTTCACGCACATCTGGCCAAGCCACTCTATCCTTCTTCAGACTTTGGAATTCTAGGCAAAGATTCTACAACTCCGCATGAATCTACTGAACTCCCAAAGCAACATCTTGAATCAGTGTCTCATGCAATCTCATCGAAATCTCTAGGGCTTCCACTTGGGTCCCAATCTTTTGTTATGATAAAGAAACCCTTAAATGAGACAAGAACGAAGCCACAAACCATTCGTGGTGCTGCCCATCATAATATTCATGTTAGCTTCGCGGATCTTGCATTTCAATCTCTGATCCAGCTCCCAGGGTGTCTCAACAAGCTTCATCATTATTTCCTTGAATCCAACAATTGATTTCGATTCAGACTTGGGCCTACTGAATTCCTTATTCAACATAGTATGAATGTCTACCAATGCAGCTATTGGGTTATCGGTGTAGTACTTAATGTACCACGTTAACGTGTGATCCTGTAAAGAAGTAACCAATGTTGCTTTCTTCATTTGATCATATGTTATATTCTGGGTTGTCCACACGACCTTCGCAATGAACCAAAACTGGTCTAGGTCCTCATTTCCCAAGCCCTTGAAAATGAGAAACTTCACTACATTCTCCATACTAAATGGTGGTAGAGGTGGTGGCGGTGTGCATGAAGGTGTATGTTGAGTAGGTGAGGATGGAGGTGGTGTGGGCAGATGGGGAATTCATGGGAACCCTTGCCTTATTAAATGGACAACACTTTGCGGAGAAGCCTATGTTGCTCCTTTTTCATCACTCAGAAGAGGCTCAATCAATGGGTTTTATTCAGGACATATTCTCCTTCTATCTGTGGATAACTTTCCACTTTTTGTAGCTTCAAACATCAAGGTAATTTCATAACTCGCTTTTCACACAAGATCATTTTAATCAAAGTATTCAAAGATCTTAAATACTTACCTCGCAGTCCTTTGAAGAAGCGTCGCTCTGCTTTGTTGTAGTTGACTGAGGTATCTACCATGAACTCTGTTACAAACGCTCCAATGAGATGATCAAGCCAGTGATTGACAACGCACATGATCTTATCTTCAGAGGCTTCCACTCTCCACACTAACTCCAGGGTCCACACTATTGGACCGTTAAGCCTCCACCTTCCCCGTCTGTTTGCTAATTTAGTGATCCACTCATATAGATTGATTGGGAAGGAACAAAAGAAAATTTCATGTATCTCTATGTACATATACCTATCAAGCAACTGTTCCTTCATCAATCACAGATTTCTGTTTTCTTGCACCGCGAATTCGTGGATCTTTCTATCCAACCACTCCCCAATTTCTTTCTTTGTTAGATTCCAGTGATGAGACATCACACATCTCTTTATGCAGATCTCGGCCCCAGCGATGGAACCATTTCTTGGCTTAGTGGGTCCTGACCTAGGTTCAGAGTTAAGTTTGCCAAAACAATCCCTACACTACTAGCCCTTTCGACATTAACTTGTGGAGTACGGACTGAAGTCTCACTTGTAGTAGTATGGGGGGATGCTGGAACCAAGTTTCCATGCTTAGAGATAAGTGTGATGTCATTTTATGCCCTAATCCTACCTTCTCGAAATCAATAAGCCCCGAGGGCTTATCCATATAACTTCTCTTAATCAGATTCTATACCTTCGCGAAGTTCTATGACTAGTTTTGGCGGACCCTAAACAGGTGAATCAACCCTTTACGCACCTTTGTAACTACACTTAAGTTTGTATTTTCCCAGATCAGATTAAGTGTTTGATAATATTAACATGTAGTAAGATATTATTCACGGAAACAATTATTATTTCTTGCACTCATATGACAGTGAAAACCATGTAAAATCGTGCATCAATACAATGTTAATTCATAAACCCATCATTCATCATAGCGTAAAAGTGCATTCATTCATAGCAGAAATAGATAGACAAAACACAGATATTTCTAGAATAATCTCTTTATTAATGCTTTTGTTCTTCTTATAGACTCAAGGCTTCCCTACGCACTCAACTACAGGGGTCTACGCAGTTAGCTGTGGACTCTACTCTAGGCCTCTACACACACAACTGCAGAGCCTCTCTTCTACTCTAAGACTTCTTCGCTCTCACTTCTAATGACCAATTACATCTTCATTCTTCATTAGTATATATTCCTTAGACTCTCTAAGACTCTATTTTTTATACAATCCCATGGTCTGCGGACCATGGGTAGGTCTATACAAGCCAACACAAATTACATAACAGAAGGGTAAACCCCTTTATGACACTTTACCATCTACATGCTTTGTGACCACATTTTGTGGAGAGTTTACATTCTTTACAACAAAACTTGGGATTTTTTCCCCAAAAATTGGGCTTTTGGCCCCAAAACTTGGGCTTTTGCCCCAAAATTGACCCTAGGGGACCCTGTCCCAACATCTCCCCCCGAACCTATGTCAACTGTTCACTATCAGATCTGATCATTGCATATGTCAGTGAGAATCATTAGGCATCATCATCAACCAGTTATATGTCAAGTCATCAAAAAATTATGAGGGTCAAAAGATATTCTAAATAACATCCACAGATTGTAATCATCAATCATCAAAACATAAAAGACAATTGATAATTGAATGAACCATATCAGACCCTTTTTCTGAGTCTATCCCACTGCTTCTTCGTCAAACAAACATATACGAGATTGTGCAGTTTCTAACTCACGTATATATGTTATTTGTCTTCATAATCTCTATGTATGAAAATTGGAATACTAAACTTTCATACTTTCAATTCCCCGTGAGTCTGTTCTGACTGTACCTAGTCCTAGAATTGTTGCTGAAACATCAGTTCCAAGAATATCATTATCATGATGGTTCTTCATCAGAGACTCCATTTTACTCTTATCTCCATCCATGCGATGAGAACATTTATCTTCTTCTTTGAATGAGTAGACATCAAGAATAAACCTTACCTGATCTTCCTTTTCTTGATTCTTGGTGGATTCATCTTTTAGATTTTCTGATATAAACATGCTTATTTGATTGCTTACCATATTGTCTATGACGATCTATAGACTTGTTCCTGCATTCTTTCACTATATGCCTAAACTTGTTACAAGCATAACATCTTATATGTTTCATATTCCTTCTATAACAATCAATGGATTTGTGACCAAACATAATGCAAGAAAAACAATATCCCTTAAAGTACCTGGAAGCTGATGATCTTTATGTGAGATGGTTATTAGCTTGAAACATTCTACTTCTGCACCTAGTTGCAACATGTCAAAAATTATGGGAGATAAAACATTCAACGTTATTCATCAGAGGAAAGAATTGATTAACACTTCCATAGTTAGGATTAAATGATTTTCCTTGAAGACATTCTTTCCTTGGTTGTTGATGGGGTTGACCTCTTATCTCCTTGTTAAGAATTTCATATTTTGCATTGGAATTCCTTGCCACAGTTTGTGAGCTAGATTCACCTTTAATAGTTTCATGAAAACCAAGACTCGATTTGATGGCAGGAGACCTTTGACTACTACGAATATTATCCAAAATATTAGTACTATCTTGAAATCATAAAAGTTTATCCTTTTCTTCTAATCTACCTTTTAGGATATTTACCTCAACCTGATATTGCTTTTCCTTTTCCAGATACTACTTCTTCATGATTTCTTCAAATTTTCTTCCTTCTTCCACTTCTTATCTTAATTTGAGAACCTCATTTTCTTGTTCTTCAAATGCTTGAAGTAGTTATTCATTCTATTTCTTTGAATTTTCAAGATCTTCCTTTAGAGAGACGACTTAGCTTCAACACCTTCACAGTAACTGGTTCATTCTTTAAGTTCCTTAGTTGTTGTATCCTTTTCATTCAATTCATTTCTCAATGATATCACTTCATTGTGTAGCCTTTGACATTGATCTTCCTTTTCTTTGTATTGCTTCCTTATTTTGTTTCCTTCCTCCAACTGAGTTTTTAACCTGGAAACCTCTTCTTTGTAGGTACAATCCCTGTTTTCAAATAGATCTTATGATCTCTAATTTTATCTATGAGCATTTTAACTTATGCCTCTATTATATTTCTTTCACTTTCAACCATAAGAGAAAACTCAGTTGTTTCACTGTCACTTTCATTATCTTCAATATTGCATGAACATAGAAATGAATCACTAGAGGACCAAAAATTAGTACTTGATAATTCTTTTGCTTATTCATCTTCAATTTGAGGTGATTCCGAATCTGAATAATTGCTTCCACCTAATAGCCAATTGTCTCTCCTATTGTCACTATTCCTTGAGATGTCTTCTTCTTCTGAGGTGATTTCTTCTTTTGTTTCTTTCCCGTTGTTACAACAAATCTCCTTCAAACGATCAAGCTTCTTCAAAAGGATCTCCTCTGATACCAATTGTTAGGAAAAATACTGAGGGTGGGGCGGGTGAATCAATATTTTCAAATCAATAACTTTTTACATTTTATATTCATATTTCTATACACAACTTTACTGAAGGAAACTTGCGTGTGTACAAAACTGTTTTTAAGACAATTACCGTATATCCAATGAACTTATGATTCAGTTAATTCATCACATGTTTGTCTTCAGCTAGTGCGTCAGTACTTTATTAAACATTAGATAAATAGTAATCATGTGTTGTAATAAATAAACCATCACACATAAGAAACACAGATGAACACCAATATTTAAGGTGGAAATCCAATGCAGGAGAAAACCACATGTTTCTTACGTCTCTGTCTTCTTTTTAATATAAAGAAAATTTGTCTACAATCTTGTGCTGGCACAAACTCATACCAATACGCAGGCACTCACCTAGAGAAGGCTACAACCTTCACTCGTTCTCCAACTTCTACTGGAAGGGAGATACAACTCCCTAGCTCTTGTACTAAATTATATGATTACCAGTACATGGGTGCTGACCTATAGAATGCTACAACCTTCGCTCGTTCTTCAGTTGCTACTAGAAGGGAGCTCTAATCCCCTGATCTAATCACCATCTACTACTAGCAGGAAGCTTCAAATTCCTCACTAAAGGCTCCAACCCCCTAATCTAATCACCAGATGCTACTAGTAGGAAGCTTCGACTTCCTCACTGAAGGCTCCAACCGTCAACATCCTCCATGGACCACTTTTCATAAATTTTCAAACTAGATCCACCTACTTCAACACATCATAACTTGTAGGCCATGTTTCATCACATTTTCATATTGGACCCATTAACAACACTTAAGCTCAATATCAAAAATCAAATTGTAACTCATCTCAGCAACACTGTCATTTATCTTTGACACAACTGAATCAATAAGTCACTAAAAGCCAATCATCACTCACTGAAACTCAATCATCAATCTCTAACATAATTGAAACCCAATCATCAATTTCTGAATAAACCACAACTGAATCTATCAATCACTGAAACCTATGACACAACTGAATCATCCAATCATCAATAATCACTGAAATTCAATCATCAACCTCTGATACAGTTGAATCATTTGCTCAAAACCCAATCAACTGACACTTAATTAAAATTCAAATAATCAACTGGAATAGTTAGATCATTGTAACCATCACACAGAGTTGAACCCAAAACACTGTATCAACAACTAGACCCAACTGCAACCTTAAAAATCATATGTCAGAATGTATACACTCCTTCGATGAGGACAACCTGCATGTATATGCTACTTTCTGTAACCCGACCTGTGTATACCTTTAAAGATATTGAATCATAAAACTTCTGAACGAAAAATTGTACCAACCAAAGACATTCTGAAGATCTACTATCATGTTACAGATTTCTAAACAGATAGCAACAAAGATCACTATTCTTACTCAATCAGTCAGTCAACCAAACTCAATCTCCTTATACAATTAGTTTAACTTCAAATCTAATGAAGACATCATTGACAAACAACAGTACAATAGTAGCATTGATAAGATAGATCAATCATTTTTGAATAGCACACCCTTCCTCTTCATACGTTACTTGGAAGTGTCGAATCCGCATGTATACGCTCCTTCACCGAGGTGAACCTGCGTATAGATCTACAAATAATGACTTATAACTTCGCAACTTTTTAAGACTTCAGATATACCCAGATCATAGCATGTAAAGCATAAAACATGTGTTAGCATTTAGATCTAGCATATCCATTATTAGATCATACAATGATAAGTATTTCAGGTCTCATGATCCTGATCCAACATTGTATCCAAGGGTGCACAAGATATTTCAAATCTATATCATAACCATAGCCCTTACCACACAAAATATACTTTAGATATAAGTATTCATGAAAAACCCTTTCACTTGCACACTTAACCCTTTGATCTTCTCCTCCTTATATACTTAGAGCCTTTGTCAATACCATACACCAAAACAACACTTAGAACTTATGGTATTCTTAGACAGGATCAAGTAACCGTTATTCCACTGAATATTGTCGCCTAACACCATGGTATAGACCCTTGGTATTCTTTAACCTAGATTTTCCATCCAATACACGCTTTTCCTTCTAAGAAATTGCATGCATAAATATATGCTTCTTTTATTCTGTGTACCCGCGCGTATACACTACTTGGACTAGGTGAAACAACGTATACAATTGAAAACATTCTCTTTCCTCAATTTCTTGATTCTAATTTGTAATCCTTTGTCCCATAATCTTGTTCTTCTGTACCATTACTCTGTTACCTATGAATTGACCTATTACAATGTGAGTTTCCATCACTTTATCATTTCTGCACTGATTCCTCTGAACTTCCCTACATTTTGTCACAT
Organism: Pinus taeda; assembly: GCA_000404065.3. Lineage (NCBI taxonomy): Eukaryota > Viridiplantae > Streptophyta > Pinopsida > Pinales > Pinaceae > Pinus > Pinus taeda. The sequence continues at coordinate 119,918 of APFE031356537.1, read as the reverse complement.
TTGTAAACACAATTGCCATGGATTATGTCACATCATGTTTTTACCTTTATCTGTGAGTGTCTCCGAAAGTGTCAGACTTTATAGTTTTCAACATTTGAGGATTAAATTTTATTGAAAAAACAGTAAGCCGATGCACTTTATAAGTAGGTCCAAGAACACAACTAAGGTTACCCTCAGTAGCTAAACAAATTTCAGAATTACCATATCTTCCCAATCTAAACCTAGGATGTTTGTGGTCAATGTGAATAACAATAAACACAAACATGAGGTTAAACAAATTAATTCAAACAACAGTAACTACCAGATCAACATCTTAACCAGAAAAGAAACCAAGATAGCACTAATAGAAGACAATCCTCACTCAGAATTTTATGAAGCATTAGAGTTAACAATAAGTAGAGGGGTCTTCTCATAGCACCAAAATAAGGTGGAAACCGACAACACTTTTCCAAGTACAAATATATTCATGGTATTTTAATTGTAAAAAGAAGTTATTAAAAGAACAATCACTGATGATTTTGAAGACATACAACAAATTCATTTTGTAGATTTGATTTTTCAAGGATATTAACATACATGTTGATAATTTCCTGTAATAAAGTAGAAGTATTTTTGCCTTGTATGAGAGCATAATTTTCAAATATTCTTAACTAAATGCATGCAATAATTCTGCAGGTTGTTGCATCTATGGCAATAGTTAGTTATGTTTATCGTACAAGGAGAAGTGGCATGAGAGTGACAAGGGGTGCCTAGCTGCAATGCCCATCGTTAGATGAGGACATGACAGGTGTTGTGAATGTCAACAATGCCCCAAGCAATGTTGTTGAGGATGACCATGTGATTGAAGCTGATGTTGTCACACCATCACCCACAGAGCCACCGTCAACAACAGTCTAAGGGGCAAGTTCAACTAAAAATATTAACACTGTAAGATGTTGGAAAAAATAAGAAATGTTAGTTGCAAATGATGATATAAAGTTTAATAGATACTTAGTTAGGGCATCTGCAAAAAACATGGTATTCCTCCCTCATCAATACATTATTGGATAAATGGATTGACTCGTACAAAACGTAGAGGGCCTCTTACAACTATGACTGAAGTGGAGGAGGCCGAGGTGGTTGAGTGGTGTAAAGAGATGGACCAATTGGGACATGGGCTAGAGTTGATACAACTCAAATCCACAATTGCTCAAATCTGTCAAGGGAGGCCAAATCCATTCCAAGATGGGTTTCCTGGTAAATCATGGTGGTTTGGGTTTTAAAAAAGGCATCTAGACCTTGTATTACATACAACTGAGGGCCTTGACAGAGACAGGGTATTAAATTTGTGCCCTATAGTTGTATGTAAGGTCTATGAGACTCTTTCTAGTGCTTACAATAAACATTCATATGGTGTAGACCATATATGGAACTGTGATGAAATAGGTTTACATGCAGAGAGGAATTGTGGCATGCGGGTAATTTCCAAGAGAGGGAGCCAAAATGCGCCAAATATTTTTCATAAGAGAAAGGAGTGGATAGCTATTTTATGTTGTGTCATTGAAATTGGTATGTCAATCCCATGATTTTATCTATTCAAATGTAAAAATCAACTAAAAACTATATACAAAACTGTGAACCAGGTGCATGCATGGTTACACATCCCCATGCATGGATGACTAAAGAACTATTTTTAAATTGGCTTTGTCACTTTGCTTCATCTGTACCAGGTGGTGTCTCACCTAATAACAAGCACCTATTCATATTAGATGGCAATGGAAACCACATGGTTGTACAAACAATTGAGGAAGCGAACAATTTGGGCATCAACCTGTTGACATTGCCCAATCATACCACTCACAGATTGTAACACCTTGATGTTAGTGTGTTTGGCCCTTTCAAGAACCATTTTAGTTCAAAGCATGATGCAAGGATGGCAAAGAATCTTGGGGTTGAGGTGAAAAGGTTTGAGCTAGCAGATCTTGCAAGTAAGGTGTTTAAAAGGGCTCTGACACCCCTGATACATTCAACAATACTGAATCTAAGACACATAATCGTATTGTGCTCTTTGCCTTCCAATTCAACTTCTTCCATTCTTCATCAAACACTCCCGTTGGTTTAGTACCCAGATCTACCATGATCCACTAATCTTTATCCACCAATAGATCCTCCAACTTGAGTTTCCACAACTCAAACCTGTGACCATTAAATTTCTCGATCTCTATCTTTCCATTGCTCGCCATCTTCTTTCACCATCAGAATCGATCTTGCAGATCTCCCACTGAACAAGGTCTACCATAGGCCCAAGCGAAACCCCTCAGCAACAAAGGCATCCCCTTGAAGCCAAAACTGCTCTGATACCAAATGTAGGTTTTAACCTCGTACAAAAATTACCTGCATACGAATTCTAAAACACAGAAAATAAACAATGTGAGAGCATAACACATAAAACACATATACACAGATATTTCCCCTGGATCCCGAAACTGAGACTACCAGCTTGATTTTTCATTATGTCCCTTTCAATGTTATAATACATATTTATACATGCCGAAGCATCCAATACCATGGACCGAAAACCATCACATCCAATACCATGGACTGAAAACTATCGCGTCCAAAAAACATGTGCGAAAATCATGCACAAAACCATAGGTGGGTCTGCCCAACCTAACATAGGATCCAAAA
>APFE031356537.1:66159-116489 GCA_000404065.3 Pinus taeda | reverse complement strand
GCTGCCATGTATTCTACCTCTGTAGTTGATAGTGCCACTACAGATTGTTTCTTACTCATCCAACTGACTACACCTCCAGATAGGTTAAACACATACCCACTTGTAGATCCTCTCTGATCCAAATCTCTAGCCCAGTCTGCATCAACAAAGCCATGAATATCCAACATTCTGTCCAATCTTGATCTTCCTTGGTATCACAAACCATAATCACGAGTGCCACACAAATACTTGAAAACCCGCTTCACTGTTGTCCAGTGCTCCTTCCCTGGTTTTGACATAAACCTGCTCAATACTCCTACTGCATGTGCAATGTCTAGTCTAGTACAAACCATTGCATACATCAAGCTACCGATTGCACTTGTATATGGAACATGGGACATGTCCTCTTCCTCTTCTTGTGTCTTAGGACATTGTTCAGCGGATAACCTCTCACCTACAGGAATAGGAACCTTCACCAGTTCACTATCCTGCATATTAAACCTCTGCAGCATTATCCAACATACTTCCTCTGGTTTAACCAGAGCATCCTCTTTGCCCGATTTCTTTTAATTTCCATGCCCAAAATATAGTTTGTAGCACTAAGATCTTTCATGTTGAATTTGGAGGACAATTGGGTCTTCAAATCCTGGATAATTTCTTTGTCATTTCCAACCAGCAACATATCATCCACATACAAAACTAGATAAATAACAAGGTCACCAATTAATTTAAAATACACACAATGATCTGCTTTGCTTCTGGTGAACCCAAGTCCCCATATAAATGTATCAAATTTTTGACACCACATCATTGGTGACTGTTTTAACCCATACAGAGACTTCTTTAGCTTGCATACCAGTTCTTTCTTACCCTTCACTGCAAAGCCTTCAGGTTGCTTCATGTAGATTTCCTCTTCCAAATCCCCGTGAAGAAATGCTATCTTCACATCCATTTGTTCTACCTCAAAATCAAAAGCAGCAACAACAGATAAAAGTAAATCTAATAGAAGTTACCTTGGCAACAGGAGAAAAAATATCACCAAAATCAATTCCCGGCACCTGGGAATAACCTTTTGCTACCAACCGAGCTTTGTATTTCTCCACCTTTCCTTCTGCATTTGTCTTCTTCTTGAACACCCATTTGCTACTAATGGGTTTCCTTCCAGCCGACAACTCCACTAGATGCCAAGCCTCATTTTTGTGCAAAGATGCCATTTCATCAACCATGGCCTCTTTCCAAAGTTTTCCATCCTCTGAATCTATTGCTTCCTTCATAGTTCTGGGATCATCATCAGTAATAGATAAAGCAAAATTTGAACAGAAAGTAGATGGACTATACCTTTCTGGCTGCCTTTTTTCTTGAACTGATCTTCTCACACCCGAAGTTTGTGGCTCTTCATCTTCTAATTCCTCCTTTGCTGTAGAGTGTGATTCTTCCTCCTTAAGCTCAAATTCTATCTTCTCAGGTTCCTTTGGTTGGACTTCATGTTTAATAACATCTTTCACCTCTCTGAACACCACATCTCAACTGTACACAACCTTTCGTGTGACTAGGTTCCAAAGCTTATAACCCTTTAATCCTTATACCCAATAAAGATGCACTTTTCAGATTTACTATCCAGCTTGGTTCGTTTCTCCTTTGGAACATGTACATATGCATCACATCCAAATACCCTTAGATGTGAAAGAGATGGTTTCTTACCAGTCCATACCTCTTGTGGAGTCTTATCCTCCAACACTGATGAAGGCGACCTATTGACCAGGTAACATCTAGTATCCACTGCCTCTGCCCAAAATTCCTATCCTAACCTGACACCACTGAGCATGCTTCTTGCCCTTTCCATCAACGTCTTATTCATTCTTTCTACAACTCCATTTTGCTGAGGTGTATATGGAGTAATTTTCTATCGTGCTATACCACACTTATTACAGAATTCTTCAAATTCCTTGCTGCAAAACTCTCCACCATTATTTGTCCTTAGCACCTTTATCTTCTTCTCTGTCTGATTTTCACGAGAGCCTTAAATTCTTTAAACTTGTCAAAGGCTTTAGATTTTTTCTTAAGGAAATATATCCATGTATTCCTTGAGAAGTCATCTATAAATGATACATAGTACATATACTTACCAAGTGATGGAACCTTCACAGGTCCAAACACATCACTGTGCACAAGTTCTAATATCTATTTCGCCCTCTTACTACTAGAGGGGAAACTCACCCGATTCTGCTTCCCATATACTTCACAGAAATCAAAATCCAGAGAGCTATTACTCATACCTTCTACCATACCTTTACCATGAAGTATTTGAAGGCCCTTCTCTCCAATATGTCTAAGCCTTTGATGACACAACATGGTCTTCTCTCCAGAGACCACTAGATTTTCTGCTCCACTTTCAGGAACCACAAAAATGTTGCACCCATCAATAACAATGCTACCTCGCAACTTGTACAGAGTTCCAATTCAAACTCCCCACATCAATACTAGTGCTCCCCGAACCATTTTGTAGATATCCTTCTCGAACACTGTTTTTACACCTGCATCATCCAGCTTGTTTACAAAAATCAGATTTGTGGCCAATGCAGGAATATGCAGAACACCCAGAAGTGTTCTAACCCTTCCACCTTGCAACTTCAACTTTAATTTTCTGTGACCAATGATTCTAACCTTCATATCATCCCCTAAGAAGACATCACCACCATCATATTCCTCATACTCACAGAACCACTCTCTATGGGGAGTGAAGTGAAAGGATGCACCTGAGTCAATCAACCATGCTTCATGATCTACATGTGTACTGCCAAGTACACATCCCCACCTTCATCTGAGGTGGTTTTCGCCTCTGCATAAGGAGCATCATCAAATCCCTTTCCTTTATCTGAGCTTCAGATTTACAGTCCCTTTTGTAGTGCCCTTCCTTTCCGTATTTCCAGCACACCACCTTTACAGGTTTTCTTGGATATTTAGATCTCCCTCTCGATTTAGATCTCCCACTCGATGACTTATTTTTGTTTCTATTCTGGGACTATCCTCGTACAGACAAGGCATTACCATTCTGGCTCTCCATATTTTTCCGTCTCATCTCCTCCGTCAACAAGGATGAGACTATTTCATCAAACTGCAAGGAAGTTGCATTGCTACCTATTGCAATAACCAGACTATCCCACGAATCTGGTAGAGAACACAACAAACTGATGCACTTATATTCATCTGAAATTTTAATATCAACAAATGCTAACTGACTTACCATAGTATTAAATGCGTTCATATGCTCTATTACCAAATCTCCATCTTTCATCCTTAGGTTATATAGCTTTTTCCATAGGAACAATTTATTCACTAGAGACTTAGATTGGTACAAAGTCCCTAACTTGTCCCACAAAGCCTTCACTGTAGCTTCCCTGACACATTCAACAATACTGAATCTGAGACACAAAATCATATTGTGCTCTTTACCTTCCAATCCAACTTCTTCCATTCTTCATTGGACACTCTTGTTGGTTTAGCACCTAGATCTACCGCAATCCACTGATCTTTATCCACCAATAGATCCTCCATCTCGAGTTTCCACAACTCAAAACTCTGACCATTAAATTTCTCGATCTCTATCTTTCCACTTCTCTCCATCTTCTTTCACCACCAGAATCGATCTCGCAGGTTTCCCATTGAACAGGGTCTACCACAGGCCTGAGCGAAACCCCTCAACAACAAAGGCATCCCCTTGAAGCCAAAACTGCTCTGATACCAAATGTAGGTTTTAATCCCATACATAAATTACCTGCATATGAATTCTAAAACACAGAAAATAAAAAATGTGAGAGCATAACACATATACACAAAGATTTCCCCTAGATCCCAAAACCGGGACTACCAGCTTGATTTTTCATTATGTTCCTTTCAATGTTATAATACATATTTATACATGCCGAAGCATCCAATACCATGGACCGAAAACCATTGAGTCCAAAAAACATGTGCGAAAATCATGCACAAAACCATAGGTGGGTCTGCCCAACCTAACATAGGGTCCAAAACCAAAATTTTCAAAGGCGCTATCCCAGACCCCGTAAAGTGGGGTTATGGGTACACCTTAAACCCCCTATGAACCCCCCCTGATACATAATCAACGCAATGAAGGAGGGCTTCGCCCCCCCCTAACCCCCCAGTTAACTATGTGGGCTAGTCGTGGAAAGAATATAACACAACCCAACAGTAAAGAGATGGACCAATTGGGACATGGGCTAGAGTTGATACAACTCAAATCCACAATTGCTCAAATCTATCAAGGGAGGCCAAATCCATTCCAAGATGGGTTTCCTGGTAAATCATGGTGGTTTGGGTTTTAAAAAAGGCATCTAGACCTTGTATTGCATACAACTGAGGGCCTTGATAGAGACAGGGCATTAAATTTGCACCCTATAGTTGTATGTAAGGTCTATGAGACTCTTTCTAGTGCTTATGATAAACATTCATATAGTACAGACCATATATGGGACTGCGATGAAACATGTTTACAGGCAAGGAGGAATTGTGGCATGCGGGTAAGTTCTAAGACAGGGAGCCGAAATGTGCCAAATATTTTTCATAAGAGAAAGGAGTGGATAACTATTTTATGTTGTGTCATTGAAATTGGTATGTCAATCCCATGATAATATCTATTCAAAGGTAGACATCAACTAAAAAACTATATACAAAACTGTGAACCAGGTGCATGCATGGTTACACATCCCCATGCATGGATGACTAAAGAACTGTTTTTAAATTGGCTTTGTCACTTTGTTGCATTTGTACCAGGTGGTGTCTCACCTAATAACAAGCACCTATTCATATTATATGGCCATGGAAACCACATGGTTGTACAAAAAATTGAGGAAGCAAACAATTTGGGTATCGACCTATTAACATTGCCTGATCATACCACTCACAGATTGTAACACCTTGATGTTAGTGTGTTTGGCCCTTTCAAGAACCATTTTAGGTCAAAGCATGATGCAGGGATGGCAAATAATCTAGGGGTTGAGGTGAAAAGGTTTGAGCTAGCAGAGCTTGCAAGTAAGGCATTTAAAAGGGCTATGACACCATCAAATATCAAGGTTGGCTTTAGGAGGACAGGAATCTAACCACTGAATTATGATTCTCTTATGCATGATATTGGTTGTAGCTAGGCATTTCATGTCTAAACAAGTGTTGAAGTGCAAGAATTATATGAACAGGATGATGTGGTTGTAGTTGGTAATATGATTTCCCTCTCTCAAGGACACTTATATGGTGAAGATGATGAAACTGTATGTGAAACACAGTATAATCATGAAAAAATTCATAGTAACATGGAGGTCGTTCTACCAACTCAAGAACATGAAACTTTTGTTGTTGATATTGTTAATGACATTGTTGAACATGAAGTTGACAATAACCAATTGGCATTTCCAAGCCAAGTAACCCCACCGTCATGGCTGGAAAAAGCCATGATTAATTTGAACGAAAAATAGTGTCTCAACAACCAATGAACAAAGCATGAACATGCCTTCACAACCAACATAATTGAACAATGAAATTGTTCATTTTTTTGTGGACAATAGATCAATGGAAGAAGATGAAGCACATAATGAGGCATTAAACGAAGATAACAATATAGTTCAACCAGTTGTCTCAGATACTGAAAGGGAAGTACCAAGCAATGAAGTGCAGTTGGGAGGGGTGGAGAATATACTTGGTCAGTTCCTAAAGCTACGAGTAGAGAGTATCAATGGAAAAAAAGAAAGGTACACTGGGTAGTCTTCATTTGGGCCGAAGTTCATAGTTACTCACCTCATAAGACTATATAAACCTATTAGTAGAGTCTGAAAAAAATAAATTTGAAATACAAGAATAGAAATAGAAGGATCTAGCAAAGGAGAAGAAGGCAACAAGGATTGTTGCAGCACAATTTCAAGCAGATAAAAGGATTGAAAGAGATAAAGCAAGGAAAGAGAAGGACCAACAAAAACAAATGGAAAGACAAGAAAAGGAATCATGAAAGGCACAACAAATGCTTGAAAAGGAACAAGGGATGATCAATATGGTTGACAATGATGCAAGCACAGTTGATGAAACCGAGATTATGTCAAACGCATTGGAAAATATTGTAGATCATACACCATTATTCCAAGACCTCATAAACATTCAAGTGCCTCACTATCAAAATGAGGGTTTACCCACTTGCTTTATTCCTACCTGTGGAGGTGTCAATTCTATGTATGCTCATCACACACCTCCACCTAATGCAGGGGTTAGTAGTGAAAATGTGAGGTATGGGTACTCAATTACTCCATGGTTGGAAGGAACAAATTGGACTCAATCATATGGCAGCAATCAACCATTTCCTAATCAACCCTTTTTAGGTAGGCCAACCTACTTGGCTCAAGCAGGTAACTCAGGGATTTTTGGCACTAAAGAATCTCAAGGCCATAAAGAATAGGAGTGTCATATGTTTTTGGTTGTAACCACATTATAATGTGGATTTTGGATGGATTGTTTCTTTTTCTTGTCACAACAAGATTTTGGCTTACAACGTAGGTTGTTTTATTTCATACTGTTTCCGGAATTGTAAGCCAAATCCATTTTAGAAGGAACATCTATAGTCTATTATAATGTAGAAGTAGGAGAAATTTTCGATTCTGAATAAAGGTAGGAGAAAGTTTCCATTCAAAAACCCTTGAATGAAGTCAATCTCCATTTTGGGCATATGAGGACAATTTTATATTTGGATAACTGTTAGCTCATTGCAATTTGCAATTTATATTGATGGAGTTTTGGAATTTTATAAATTGAATTGCACAGAACATGAAATTTTCTTGGAAGGCATGCATTTTTCTACGAACTTCTCAAGTACATCATATGGTCATTCCAATATTAAATATTAAAAAATATTAGAAATTCAAAAACCAATGGATAGTAGTTACATTAGAAAAATTGAAGCTTCACCAATGTTTAACAACAAACATAGAAATCACACATCCACTTAACTTCAAATCCAGGAAAACGAAATATGATTCGATGCCAAACTGATTTGTCAAAGTGCAGAGCTTAGCTTATGCTTTTCCTTTTGCGAGCAATGTTATATGAAGAGCATGTCAATTTTTTTTAAAGGGTATGAGGGAAACTCCATCATGGTCCACATAGAGCTTTTGAATTTGAAAACCAAACAAGGCAGGAGTGTCAAAATTTTGAAAATGAAATCAAAATTCAAATTTCAAATGAGAGGTATAGGTTTGGAAGTCCTTAATTGCATTAGGAAAGGACCTAGTGAAGGTACAGATACAAGCTGTGAAGTACAATCAGGTGACAAGAGGCTCCAGATTGCAAATTCTCCCCACTGCCCAGTTTTTCAACTTCAGCAATGAGATAGGTCCCTTTTCTATAAAAAAAAGTCAACGAAGACGGAGAGGGTCTCACTGGCCACATCGACAAACACAAAGAATGTGAAATCAAGATAAGCCCGATGATTGGATGATGCCACATGGTTTAAAACTTAATATGTTTTATAAAGAGACTATCAGAGAACCTAAGTAGAGTTTATGTAACTTTCGAGGAAATTTAAGATTAATTTTGGAAATATTTGTTTTACGGTTTTTGTTAAATCCTTCTGTTATCACAAAACCTTGGCCTGATAGGCTACTGATTAGGAAGGCCTTGTGTAACTCTTTCAAACCTACTTTTGGCTGAGGCTTAGCCTCCTCAACCTGAGAGGGCTCTCTCACAAGATTAAAGATTTTGATTATGAGTAAGATGGCTAACTCTATGAAACAAAATGAAGGAATGTAAGTGGTTGAAACACAATCAATAAACATCCATTGGGCTTATGGAGTCAGAAAATCTTAGTATGATAACAATATCAGCTAAACATGGAAGTCAGGGCATCAACAGTTCAATATATAAGTTAACACATAGAGAGATGTAGGAAAACACAGTCCATAAATGTATGAAGGAAGTTAGAGCATGTCAATGAGTTCTAAGTATCATATATTCATACTACTGCACATAAGGAAATAAGGACAAACATAAACAAGGCACCATTGAACTCCTTCTAAATCCTGAGAAGTAAAGCCAAAGTCTACATTCATAAAAACATAATCTTCTACAATGGCACAATATGAGTCTTTCTCTGAAAATTTCAAACCCTTTGTACATTAGATATTATCCTATATATACAGCTCTTTACATGGCTTAGATTCCTCCTCTAGGATGAGGAAAATTCGAATTCTACCTGACCTGACACCTATTGACACTTAAAACTAACTATTAAATGCAAATGACAGCTAACTAGTAGTCCTAGAGACCTAAAACAATTAGGAGTGTAACTCCTCATTATGATTAAAACAACCTTATATAGGAATTAAACACTCCTTTTGACACCTATAACTCCATGAATTCGAATTTTATGGTGCTCATAACCCTCCAGCTGGCCCTTGATGACTCATCCTTTTACTGTTCCTAGAAACTAGGAGACTGTTCCTTGCTCTGTTCTGGCTGAAAAATAGGTCTTGGGACAGAGCTCATATATTCTCATAAAAAATGTATTTGGAAAAACTGAAGGAGGCTTTTGTGAACCAATCCGTGTTGAACAAAAACCGCTCTTGGTTTGTTCAAACACCTTTCCTACCACCCAGAATGTGTCTTTGAAAAACAGGTGTAAAACAGGAGAAATATGCTTGTGAAAAACTGCACCTACAGCAGTTTTGTAGCACAAGTTTGGTCATTCATTTTTCCCAGATCATAATGGATTTGAAGAACGTGGAAGAGGTTTTTGTATTTAAGTATCTTAGGAATGAAAACCTCTTTCAATTTTCAGAGATGAGCTTTCCATTGCTTGGTAATCGCCTTGGAAGTTGACTGTTGTTTTCATAACATAAAATTTTGGAGTTCATAAATGTCCTTCTTTACTTGTTTTTCCCTTCCTTGATGTTTATACCTTTTAAGTAATCCCTTTCAGCTGCCAACATTAAAAAATATTCCCCTTTGTCTCTCAAAATTGGTCCACTAAATGATAATATGTAGCTACAGCAGTTTCGTAGTGTGCTACGAAACTGCTGTGCATTAGGCATCACCTACAGCAGTTTTGTAGCACACTACGAAACTGTTATGTAATTACAAAAACACAGTTTAAGACCAAACTTTAACTTTCTTGAGTCTTTCTTTTGCTTTGAAATGACTCTTCCATATGACATGAGGCTATTCAAAACTAAATAACTTGACACCATTCTTCAAGGTAAACTTCAAAAGGTAGTCTATATCAAAATTTAGGATTACCTTACTTGCCTTGCTTGAGCCTTCAAAGAACTCTGATGTATGTTGACCCTGAGTTTTCCAAGTGCTTCTTATGCATGAAAGGAGCACAAGAATGACCAAGGCCAATTCTTCCTTACCTTACCCTTTTCCTTTGAAATCGTTTCAATGATAACACCTTCAAAAACAAATTCAACGAAGACAATACTATCAATGCTCAATGTGTTCTATATATGTATTTATACCACTTTTCATATTTTGCGTGTGGCAAGGAGGGGTATTAGTATTTATGGTTATTTGTAATGGTAGTTTATTTTTATTTTTATTTTATAATTAGACTTGTTATATTTTGAACTTGTTACCTTCATATATATTGGGTGCCTTAACAATGCACTATATAACAATTGTTCTACATCCTATGAACTTAGAATGTTAGTTTATTATGTTTAATTTTTTATTTATATTCTATTTATTGAAGATTAATTTTATCAAATATAATTAAATTAGATTCACTCTGAATATAATTCAACTTAATTATTATCTCAAAAAATTAGCCAAACATGGTAATACAACATTTATCCAATCCCTAACTCTTATGGACACATCCCAAGCATTACACTTATTATATATGTACATGTTCAAAACTAGAAGGGTTAGGTTATGTACATCTATGAAACTTTAAAGATGTCACACACCATTTTGACATAACCTAAGTTATGCATATTAGCTCAACTTTTCATGTTAGATTACTATATGTGGCAAACAAACTTTTCCTTCTTTTAAATGTTGTGCATAGTTTGATTTTTTCATACACAATTATGGTTGATATTGTATTTTTTATTTTACGAATAACTATTACCTAAGCACAAGGTCACAAACATTGACATGTACTAAGGCTAGAACGAAACATGGACATGTTACCACAAGTGAAAAAACTATGGAAGGTTTGCAGTAAGTACATAATGTGCCCAAGGACATTCCCGTTGGAATGAAATTAAAAACTAATTTAAGATTGGATAGTACCTCAAAAACAATATAGATTTTAGAACACATTTTTAACGTGTATCCATGATTATGCATGTTAGCTAAAGTTAATAGAGAACATATACTTGAACATTAAATCCAATCAGCTTTGTGGCAATTTAAGCTATTATAGGTGCTACAATAATTCAACTTTGGAAACACCTTCATAAATAACAACTCGAACAACCATGTTGACTAACTTACAATATTAAAGGGATATTTCTATTTTTAATATGAAATATTGATCAACTCACCATAACTCTTCCCACTATTAATTAAAAAACAATATGCTTCATATAAACAACTACAAAGTCTTTAAAAATATAATATACCAAAAACAACTATAAAAAAATATGATATGAGACCAAGATCTCAATGAGAAAAATTCATAAATATAAATAAACACAATTAAGAATAAAATGTTTTACAATTTTCAAAAGAATATCTATTTGAGTTATAGACTTCTAAAACTATTTCTAATGCCCTTGAAAGAAAAATTCATAAATATAAATAAACACAATCAAGAATAAAATGTTTTACAATTTTCAAAAGAATGTCTATGTGAATTATAGACTTCTAAAACTGTTTCTAATGCCCTTGAAAATTCAAGATTTGAGGTTGGCCTAGAGTCTATAATTTGAAGTTGTCCTAAATGATTAATCTTTGTACCTTTTTAGCTAATTAAAAATGTGTGAGAGATATTTCCAATTATCTCTTCAAACTCTAATCAATTAATATCAAGAAAATTAGCATAGGCTTGGAAAGTTGGAACTTTAAGAAGAAAAAAAAAACCTTAAAAAACACAGTAATGGAATCAATCTAAAAAAATAGAAAGACATAAGCCTATCACTCTTCCAAGCACCTCCGATATAATCAAGAAAAAACCCTTAGCTAATCCAATGTATTGAGGAACCACCATTTTGCCACATGATTACAAATATTTTTGCAATATTTAATGAAAACCATCCATTAAATTAATCATAAAAAGTCTATCCAATAGTTGTAATATTTTCCCTTTTTCCACATCAAAATAAAGTACAGTAAATTGAGATCTTAAAATTAGTGCCCAGATTCAAGCCTATACGAGAATACCACAACAAAAATGATAAATGACCTCTTACTCTTGAAATCTAGTCACAACTATTTTACTAATTAAGTTGTTTGTAACAAGCCGCAGCTTAGTGAATAATGACAGGACTAATGGTCAAATTCCTAAGAGTTTCTTTCATCAATTATATTAATTATGCCTTGCACATATTTTATCAGCTCAACCTTTGATATATGTGGGGAAAAACATAATTTTGTCGATAAATTCCATACTTTGATTAGTAAAGAAGGGACTTACAACCCACTATCTTTACCAACATAGAGCTTGTGCAAACGTTTACTTCTTGTCTTCATATTTTTTGTTATGGCTACTAGGATTTTCTTCTTTAGGAAAGTTTTAGTGGCACAATCAACTCTATATTTCTAAATGAATGACTACTTATAGGTGTAAATTTCCCAAACCCAAGTTAACAATCTAGTAGCAATCCCATCAATAAAAATCAAAACCTTTTTTTTTCTTTGTCATTGAGAACTTTGTCTTATGGTTCTTTTAATGGCTATAAGAATTGTAATATGCACTCTGTCTCTGACATTCTTGTGAAGGCTATAAATATTTTAAGATGCCAACCAATGCCCCATTATTTTCTAGTGTAACCTACGCACAACAACTAGCTCCTCAAATGTATGTGTGTTCGTTGTCACCATGCTTATTTTACTTCAACTGGCATTAAGGGAAAAAAATTCCCTTAGAATTCAACCAACCGGTTCACTTGTTATGCAAAGCCAATAAATATACACCTGAATGCTCTCAAATGACCTAAAAATTGAAAGGATTGAGCTTTGTCCTCTCTTCACACATACCCAACACTCATATTCTCATCACCCTTGAACGAATAACTATTAATAAAACTTGTTGATCTAAAAAAAATCTAATAGTCATATTTTCAACAATCCAATAAAAGAACATTTATATAAATAGTCTATGAGATGACATACATCAAAACGAACGTTCTCGTAATTCCATTAACTTATAATAGAATGACATTATTCTTTCATAAACTATTTAAATTATCCTATACACTCTTGACAAAATTTGATGATGAATTCAAGAAATTACCAACAATAGTAAGGATGAAATAACTATATCTATTCCAACCATGCTATATAATGTTGGTGTACCCAATAGTCAAATAAGAAAATACATGGGTTTCTCTCTTCTATGGTCTGTTGGCATTATGGCACAGGTTTGGAGCTATGGCACAAGTGTTGTCCTTGATGGCAACTATCTTTGGTAACAGATCTCAGTTCAAGCACTCAAAGAGTAGGAAAAGTCATATACTCAGGTTCATCTAGACGAAAGCGCGTATACACACGGGTTATACATTACACAAGCGCGTATATGTTGGGGATCATTCTTTTGGTCCATGGCAGTTAGATCTTGGAACTTGAACCTATGTTTTGGACCATGGCGTCTCGTCCGATGTGTTGATCCCTAGTTTTGGGTTCATGGTATTGAAATGTTATGGTTTTGGACCATGGTATTGTGGAAGGCCTAAGGCTATAAAAGAGGAAGGAGATCTTGTGACCAATTACCATCTGAATTATAATTGAAGATCTGATAAAGTGCTAGAGCCGGTATATTGGGTGGTGATCTGGATCTAAAAGAAGGTGGAACATTAGCGCAAAAGGAAGGATAAGTTCTATTCATGGGTCATAATCTTTAAACTTGAATAATAGCATCTTTGTACGATTTTGATCTGCTAGATGTGGCGCTTGTTTGATATTTGAATCTGATAGTCTGGGTTAATTAGTGACTGAATATCTGGAAGAGTGTGTTATCCTTTATAGATCTGTACGCAGGTTCAGTGAAGTGAAGGTGCGTACACACACAATTTTGGTGAAGTAAATACACGTATACGCAGGTTGTTCCCTACGCAGATGCGTACGCACGCAAGTTTCAGGCTGGTGAAATAGCGTATATGCCTTAAGTTGTGATCTAGCTGCTTCTGGTTATTGCTGCTGTGTTTTGGGTTCCGTTTCTGTTGTGTGGTTTCTGGTACTGTGTTCTGGGTACAGCTATCAGAGAAGTATCTACTTGTTTCAAATCTAGTAGGTGGAAAGGAGATTGGTTGATTCTTGATGATTGTTTGATGTCCATGGATCCAATCTGAAAATTTATGAAACGTGGTCCCTGGAAGAAAGAGAAGGTTGTAGCCTTCTGTAGGCCAGCACCTACGCACTAGTATCTTGGCTAGTGCAAGAGCTAAGCGGGTTGTAGCTCCCTTCCGTGGGAAGCTGGAGAATGAGAGAGAGTAGTAGCTCTCTGCAGGTTGCAGCCTGTGTACTGGTAAAGGACTGCACTAGTACTTGTAAAAGAAGTTTCTAATTAAAGAAAGATAGAGACGAATTGCAGCAGGTGGTTTTCACCCACATTGTGTTTCCACCTTATATCTTGTGTTCTTGTGTGTGATTGTCTTTCTGCTCTGCTTTACTGTTTCTGGTTACTGGTTATTTGATCCTGAAATACAGATTAACAATCAACATCAGAAAGATAAATATAAAGTAAATTAAAAGTTTGCATTGTATATGCAGGTTTCCTTCTAAATATTTGCATATATACGCGGGTTTAAAGAACTGAAGTAGCGTATACCAGTTATTGTTGAAAAAGGAATATTTGTCTTGATAATAATGATTCACCCCCCTCTCAGTATTATTTCCAACACAAGGACCCTTGAAACCCTAAGTCTTTGGAAAAGAAATGTGGCCTCCAAATGGTCAATCTCCAAATTTGGCTATGTGTTCAACCTCAATCCTAGGATGATCTTGATTAAACAATTTATATTCTTCCTTGGGATCAAGTTTAGAAACTCGACCTTCCAACCTTTGCAATTTGACCTCTTTTACCTCCAATGAAATTAATCCGCAATTATTTCAAGGAGACACTTTAGATCTATGAGCAAGTTAAAAATGACATCAAAAGGTAGGGTCTCCTCCTTAGATTAAAATGATTTAGCCTCTTTCTAATATAGATTACAAAAATATATTCATACCATTGATCTTGAAATGAAACAGATATAATCTGATATGATACTTGTGCTCAGAATTTAGCCTTTGAACCCTTGGTGTTTGACCCACTAGAAGGAGATGAACTCTTCCATTGGATTTCTATAGACTTGTAATCAAATTATAGTCAAGATGGTAGTACTTCCTACAAAAAATCTCACAACGTTGCAATACAATTGAAAGGAGACTGGAAAATCTGAAAGGGGTTTGATCTCGACCCCGTAAACTTGAATGGATAAATATGTTAAAGCAGACCCAGGTCCAATCTAAAAATCTGGCAAAGTAATATTTTCTCTTTTGTTTTCAATAAAATAATAACTTTCAAAATAATGCAGAAAATTCTCCTTCCAATCAACTGAAAAATAGAACCAAATAGGATGATATGAAATAACATCGAAGATGGAAATGTTGGCTAGGGTGAGCATAAATTCCACCAAAGTTCCTTGCATGAAACCTCCAAATAACCCTGCAAATAATTTAGAATTTTCCAATAAAACCCTCAGGCTGGCGGGATGCACAGCTCTAATACCATTGTAATTTTCCAATCATCAAAATTTTAATCAGTTCTTTTACATTGTAGGTGTTGTAATAAAATTATTGCATTAAAAACACCAAACACAAAAAATATGAGAATGCAACCTCTTATTTATGTAAATAAATATAAACAAAATTACATGCCCACAGAAGCACTACTAAAGCTCATGCCTTGGCATGTATGGCTTCCCATCAACAAAGAAATTAAAGATGTTGAAGCACAATCTTAGATCCTTGATGGACCCACTAGAGAAATTACTCCCATGGGGTTTTCATCCTTGGGATCAACTAGAACTTGCCTTGACAATCCCTCAACAAAAGAAAAATAGATAAATAACTCTAAATGATTACATTGTTAGGCTCCTATCCCCTTTTATATGCTTCATTGAATCTCTAGAGACTTTATTTTATTGTTTTCACTCAAAAAACGAAGGAAAATACCATGGGTCAATGCCATGGGAAACATCCACGGTAAATACCATGGGTAGATTCTATCCACTTTAACCATATCCACAAAAAAAGAATATTACAATTTGATTGCTTCTTATTTAGTCTAAGAAGTTTATGTTTAGGAATTCCCCAAGATCCATAAAAGCATAAACTTAATAGAAGTTACTCATCAACACCACAAAGTGTGTTATTTTTATTGAGAATATTGAGCACATGGAAAGATGCTTGTCAAAGTGGATGTTAGAGAAATCCCTAATGCATAGGTCTAACAATAACAAGAATTGTGTTACATTTTGGGTAATTTTCTTAAGAATCGTAACTGTCTTAAAAATTCTGCTCGGGGTATTAAATTTAAACGATATTCCTTATTGATTTTGGGATTGGGATGAGAGAGAGATAGGAGATATCGTCTATTCTAAAGATAAACATCTTTTCACTTGTATCTTTTCCATACATAATGTCTCTTTTTCATAAATTAAATGGACAACAGTCTTTCCTTAATTCTTCATGAGAAACCATCCTTCCAAGAGGCATTAAGGCCATTTCCAGACAAGAAAGGCCACCTACTAAGTCATAGATTCGAAATCCAATGACTCTGCTACGTGCTCACCGAGATTTAGTACCTCTTACTCTTCTCTAAATTCTCCAACAAATCGATGTACAAATGAATTGGAATTGGGGGAAAGAAGCCCTTTTATAGGAAAAGCTCTAGTTTTTTTTTGGCCATTAGGAGTAAATGGTAGCTCGATTTGACAAACCATCAGCACTGTTGGAATTCTCTCATGGATCTCTACAATGGGTGTCCATGTTTCTCGTAATTTGAAACTTTGCCACAAAGGCATTTTCTCCATGAGGTCTCACTTTGGCGCATTAAATCAAATCTCTTAATATGAGTCACATGTACTCTCGTACCACTTTTCCTTTGAACTTTTAGAATTATGAGTCGAGTTCTATCACGAGTAATCACTATTTACTCATTCTATTATGGTGTGCTGTGGGCCTTTCCCATGTGGAAGAATCATATAGTCACCTTTCCTCAAAGCATTAGAGATGAGTCACCCCTACATCTATGGAGTCTGTTCAAAGTCCCATTGAGTCCTGTTACAATATATTATCCATCTATGTGTTGCATTAATGCCATTTTTCTCATATTTGACCTCCATCTATCCTCATGTGCCTTTGAAAATCCTTTGTCTGAGTAATTGACCATCCCTTATGGAATTGTGTCAGTCACTACGAGGTCAACCTTGCATGTTATGCTCCGACAAGGTAAATCATAACTCCACGAGTCCCCATATCTTCCAATTATCATCCACAGTGTTAGTCGTTATTAGCCATAATACTATGATCCTTGTGCCTTTGTTGAGGATTCATAATTTCCTAAACTCTGGTTGGCCTGCTTTTGTTAACATCAGCAGATTTATTCCACGAGAGTAGTCTAGAGGATGGTGTACCTTGGTTTCATCTTTCATCCTTTCTTGATGCCTCTAATCAAGCAAAGTGAATCATTATTTCCCTTTTACTTGGTTTTTTCTCGCATGCTCAAATTCAACTCATTATCACACGATCAAGAAACATACACTTGGTGGTTTAGTGATCTAGCATATTTTCCTAGATTTTATAAGGTGCGTGTGAGATGTTCTAGACCTCATGAGGGGATGTCCCTTTAGGTAGCCACTCACATACCTAGATGTCAGAAAATTATGATCTAGCCTGAGAAGAAGTTATTTTTATTTGAATGGCTTTGTTTCTACCGATTTCATAAGTCACAACATGAACCTCTATTTAAAATGGTCCATTGAGATATTTAAATACCTCTCATATTCATTAGGGCTTCTTTGGTTGTGATCTCACCGCCCCCCCCTTCACCACACCAACGTGGGGGAATTATATCTTATGTCCTCAAATCAACATACTTAATTGTATCAATCCTAGTCACTGTATTCGAGGAAATTATGTATATGGGGATCATTATCTCATTGTATCATTTTTTGCCCCATTGGTGCCAGCATATCATGTATCATATACTATGTACCTCATACCTAGATTGTTAGACACACCATTATCATTTTTACTAGGTTATCTCGTAGGTATGGGTATATATCCCTCGCCTTATTGAGATCTTGTACTCATCAATAAAGGAAACTTTTATCTCATAGGTAGGTTTCACCCCCTCCAACTTCACTCCTTCCTATTACTTGAGTGATCTCTCTCTCTCCCTATGACTCCCCTTCGGTGTTTTGTGAAAGTGAAGCTACAACATATTTTTGCCATACGATGTGCTCCTCAAACTCTTATGTTCGGCAACAATCTGTTATCACCCAAAAAATGATCACCTAGTCATGTATTACTAGGTTGATCAAACTGCACCATGTAGGATAGGTTTTTACATATTAAAAACCTTCTTTTACCTTAGGCAATAATTTAGTGAAACAATTTCCTAAAGTATGTCATTGCATTCTAGACTACTACATGGAGGGGAATTTTCAGGCAACTTAAAAAAAAAAAAAAAAAACTTTTGTCTTAAAATTTTCAATATGATGCGCTAGTAAAAAAGGTAAAGGATTCGGGGTTCGTCTTTACGCTACTGATGGTTTCTTCGGGAAGTATAGTGATGGAGGTTGACAACAACTATTGGGATTTAGGGTGATGGAGGCTGATAACAGAGGTGTGCATCATGAGAGGAGCGAAGGAGGCACTTTCGAAGAATGTTAAT
This sequence comes from Pinus taeda, assembly GCA_000404065.3. Classification (NCBI taxonomy): domain Eukaryota; kingdom Viridiplantae; phylum Streptophyta; class Pinopsida; order Pinales; family Pinaceae; genus Pinus; species Pinus taeda. The sequence continues at coordinate 98,416 of APFE031356537.1, read as the reverse complement.
GGGTGGTAACATAGTTGGAATATGTTATGAAACCAGCTCAAGAAAAGATAGAAAATATAGATCAACGCATTATAATTTAGCCTCTTCGAGGGGGAAACCTCCTTTACATTATATAAATGAACAATTCTTGGATGATGCAAATGAAAAGACCTCCCCTCTCTATATGTAGGAGTCTAAGGGGTCATAACATAATCAGAGCCTACATAATAATTTAAGGGCACAATAATAACAATAGTGGGCTTCTATGGGGCACAATAGTAACAATATGGGCACTACATGGGTACATCAATATAATAAGTGGGTTGTACTAATAACAATAGGGGTTACACTAGTAGTATAGGGGCCTAACAGAATACCTTTTGGGGTCTCCATCGATTGTGTGTTAATATGTGTCTTTTTACTGTTTTATTTATTTTGAATGCTACTTATATACATTGGTTGTTGTTATTAGCAAATTGTTGTGCTAGATTGGCAACATGCATTAGATTCACTTGAAGGATTGTTGAAAAATGTGGCAAGAAATTCTCAATTTGATTTTGCCTTGAATAAATTGAGAAAATTTGAAATTCCACATCGGTAGACAACTTGGATGCAATTAGCTTGTATGACATGGTTTGTGTCACCCATTTTACTCAATCAATTTGAGTTGGAGGAGCTAGAGTTCAGTTAAGCATGTGTGATTTCTAATTTGTAGCAGTCAAATTCAGTTATCTCAAGTTGTTTTCAGTTAAACTAGGTCCAACTATTGGAGGACTAGTGTAAGGCTAGTTGTGCAGTGAGACTTCAGTCAAATGTAGTGATCATCTAGTTAAGTGATCAATCATCCCAAAATTGCTAGTGCATGCAAACAATTCGAGTTCCCCAGCTATGGTGGAGATTTCAAGGCAGTGTAATATTAGTTGTAGACTAGTCTTGAGCATACAAGTGTTGCATGCAGTCACATGATCAACCTTAGGAATTGTACAATCCATTTTGGAAAAAACCTAAATAATAGGGGCCTAATTTCTCAAGGAAATAGGGGCTCAAGCAGAGGTAGAAACTGACAAAGTTTGGGTTTGGACTTCTTAGTGAGCAGAGGGATAGGTTATTCACTTACAGGTTGTGCATAGTTGAGTAAATCAATTGTAATACATCTATATTCATAAGATTGATGCAAGAAGGCATTGGAGTTATTAGAAGATTACTTTCCGCATGAAAAATATTATGTGAATGTATTTTATTTCTTATTGCATGTCTGAATTTTTTGTTCTAAATTGTGAATTAACTTTCGTAGAGTAGTAAAGTAGGTCCATGTCTTATGATTTTGAAAAAACTTCATGATGAGTTGCACATCTACACCATAATTTCTACAAGGTATCATAGTAGGATTCACATTAGAGCTTGAATTTCGAATTTGTTTCTCAGAATGTTCGAATTTGCAGTTTAGTGTAGCAAGATCTCTTAGGAATTGAAAATATGACCTTCATTGGGATAAGGCTAGAGTATTCCTTGTAAGGAAACTCTAATTTCATTGACTGAAAAGATCGCATGGAGGAGGTATTCGATGACAATGGATTGCTAGAATAGATCAAGAGAGATATTACAAGACCAGCAGAATCTGATGCCCAAAACCTTGCTCAGTTGAATAAAGTTGTAGCCAAGGTGTAGATAATAGTATTGGAGGGAGTACAAGACCACATTGTCAGGAATCTCCATGCCAAAGAAAATCCTTATGGAATGTGGTGAGAACTCACAAATTTGTTCTAGAATAGTAGTGACCACAAAAAGTTGGTGCTCAAGGATAAACTTTGAAATATCAAGATGTAGAAGAATTACTTTACCCTGCAATATCTGAGGAGGTTCACACAAGTTCATGATGAGCTTACAGGAGTTTGTGTTACTCTTTCAAAGGATGACTTGGTAAGAATATCCCTTTTGGGCCTTCCCAAAGTTGGCATACCTATCAAGATTAACTGAACGGGAGGGAGAAACTACTAAATTGGGAACACTTATGGTACAATTTGGTACAAGAGGAAATAAGACAGAATACTAGAGATGGGACCTCATCCAAGGGCAAGGATGAAGAAAAATTTGCATTGGTTGGAAGAAAAAAGAAGGGAAAAGGGGAAGAAATCTCAAACCAAACAAGAATCCAACCAAGGGAGAAAGAAGAAAGATTTTTCAAAAATTAAATCCTTCCATTGTCACGAATACGAGCACTATTCCATGAAGTGCCCATAGAAAGGGGCAAGTGAGAAGACCTTAGGAGGAGCAGCGAGTGAAGCCTTGGATTCATAGTTCGACCTGGACTTTACCCTTATCGCATGCATGTCCAACATAGTGATGGGGAATGTGTGGTACTAGGACTCAGGTGCATTGTTCCACATGACAGGATGTAGAGAATTTTCAGTGACTTGGAGGATAAAGAGCTCCCTATGTACATCAAGCTAGGGGATGACGGAAGGTAGAACATGACCAGTATTGGTATAGTTAACTTTCAGAGGGAGTCAGGCTCCCCTCTCAGGGTCAAGGATGTCATGTTTGTTGTACGCCTAAAGAAAAATATCATCTCTGTTGCAGTTTTGGAAGACCGTGGTTATGAAGTGATCTTCAACAAAGGAAAAACATTCGTGAGACACATAGCCACGAGACAGGTGAAGAAGATCGAGGTTTGTGTGAAGAACCAGTATAATTTAGATGTGTAAGATTGTGTTGCATTAAAAACTAATGAAGAGAAAGTGCAAGGCCATGATGTAGGTGAACTTTAGCACCTAAGCCTTGGCCATTTATATCATGGCACCTCGAATAGTATACAACAAATATTTACTAGCCTCCCTAAAGGAGCACTAGAGCAACAGGATGTATACAAACGATGTACCTTCGGAAGTACATAAAATCCGAATTTCATGATCAGGACAACAAAGCGCATGCAGTCCAAGAAAGGAGCCACTTTTATGTCTATGGACCTTTCTTTATAGCCTCCACTACGTGACACAAATATTTTGTCCTTTTTATTGATGACTTCTCATATAAGTGTTGGATCTCTTCATGTGGAAGAAAGATGGGACATTCTCCAAGTTCATAGAATTCAAGGCACTGTTTGAGAAATAAACCAACAAGAAGATGAAGGTTCTCTGGAGCAATAATGGAGGTGAGTAATTGGGTTGAGGCATGCAATACAATAGTTTGTCTGCAGAACTGAAGTTCTCATCGGATTCTTGGCATGATATTACACCTGAGGAGGCTTTCTTGGGAAGAAAGCCGGATGTGTCGCACTTCAAGATTTTTGGAGCCCCTGTTTACTAGCATGTCTCCAAAGAATCAAGGAAGAAGCTTTAGTCAACAACAAAATTTGGTGTATTTTCGCATTACACAAAAACTCCCCACAACTAACATGTGTAATTTCCATCACTCATAATGATAGTTATGTGAAGGGATGTAAATTTTGATGAGGAGAAATCTATGTGGTGCTCTCTTGAGAGGGAGCTTTAGATGCCACCAAAAGATGAGATTTTATCTCAAAAAGAGGAACCTCGAGAAGTTGTAGAGCAACCAAAAATTGTGGAGCAGAGAGTGGAGACATTCACTAAAGCAAAACCTCCAGATAAGGCAGAAAAACAACTAAGGAAGTTGATAGACTTGTGCAGGATGCAAGGGAGAATGTGGGATATCCTTCAAATTTGCGTAAGCAAATTAGATCACCTGAGATGTACACTAGCGACATAGCTCTTATGACTGAGCTTATAGAGATTGGATCATCCTATTTTGAGGAGGAAATAGAGAAACATGTATCGGTTGATGCAATGGTGGAGGAATATGAATCCCTTGCAAAGAACTGTGTTTGGGAAAAGATCCCAAGAACAACATATAAATCAATAGTGGGTTTGAGATGGATCTTCAAGGTGAAGTAGGCAAAAAATGAAAGAATAGGGAAGTATAAGGCCAAATTTGTGGCCAAGGGGTACTCTCAAGTTGAGGGAATTGACTATGAGGAGACATTTTCTCTTGTAGTAAGGTACTCATCCATTAGATCATTCTTCGTCTCGCTACATAGATGGGGTGGAATATCCACCAGATGGGTGTAAAAACAACATTTCTGAATGGGGTTATTAAGGAGGATGTGTACATAGAGTAACAAAAAGCTTATGAGACATTTGATCAAGAGTCTCATGTGTGCAAACTCAAGTGGGCACTGTATGATCTCAAGCAAGCACCTCATGCTTGGTACACCAAGATCAATAGTTATCTCACCTATTTGGGCTTCACCATAAGTGAACCAGATGTAATCCTCATCACATATGGATAGAAGGTAAATTTCTTATTATTGTCTTATATGTTGATAATTTTATTTTAACTAGTGATGAGATGTTGATCATATCTTGCAAGGAGGACCTTGCAAGGGAATTTTGAATGAAGGACATGGGTCTCATGCAATACTTTCTTGGGTTGGAAGTATGACGAGGTGATGGGTAATTATTTGTCTCTCAAGGCAAGTATGAAAATGAGATACTACACAGATTCTGCATGGAGAGTTGTAAACCCATGGAAACACCTCTAATTAACAACTAGAGGAAGGAGGATGCCACTCCAAGTGAAGTGGATGCTACCATTTATTGACAGCTAATGGGTCCACTCATGTATCTTGTGAACACATGACTAGATATGTGATGTGCAGTCAACGAGATAAGACACGCTATGTTCAGGTCATCCAAACTATTTAAGAAGGCAACTAAGCATGTTTTACGATACCTCATGGGCACTACCCAGTTTGGGCTATGGTATAGATGAGCAGAGGGAGTGAAGTTGTGCAACTTCACAGATGCAGGTTGGGCACGAAGTCCATTAGAACGAAAGAGTACATCAAATGTAATTTTTAGTGTTAGGTATGTAATTATTTCTTGGTATGATAGGATGCAAAGATATGTGGTTCTCAGCTACATAATACATGGCTGCAAGTCAAGAAACATGTGAGGCGATATGGATGAGAAAGATACTTGTTGGACTATTTGGTCAAATGATGGATCCAATTGCGATAATCAGAGTTGCATCAATCTCTTTGAGAATCTTATATTTCATGATCAATCCAAGCATATAGATATCCAATGTCACCATTTACGAGACTATGCCTAGAGGCAGATGATGTTGCTACACTCCATTTTGATGGAGGAGTAAGATGTTGACATTTTGACAAAATATTTGTCAAGGGGGAAGTTCGAATTCCTTAGGTGGAGGATAGGGGTGGTTGATAATCCCTTTCTTGCAAAGAGGGAGTCTTAAAAAATGTAGCAAGAAATTCTCAATTTGATTTTTCCTTGATTAAATTGAGAAAAAATGAATTCCCACATCAACAGACAACTTGGCTGTAGTTAACTTGTGTGACATGGCTTGTGTCACCTGGTTTACACAGTAAATTCAAGTTGGAGGAGTTATAGTTCAATTAAGCATGTATGATTGTTAATTTGTAGCAATCAAAGTCAGTTATCTCAAGTTATTTTTAGTTAAACTAGTTCCAATTGCTTGAGGAACTAGTGGAAGGCAAATTGTGCAGTGGGACTTCAGTCAAACTTAGTGATCATCCAATTAACTAATAAATCAACCCAAAATAGCTAATGCATGGAGAATTCGAGTTCCCCAGCTATGGTGGAGATTCCAAGGCAGTGTAACATCATCTGTAGACTAGCCTTGAGTGTACAACTGTTGCATACAGTCAGATGATCAACCTTGGGAATTTCGCAATCCATTTTGTAAAAATTCCTAAATAATAGGGGGCCTAATTTCTCAAGGAATTGCGCAAGGAAATATGGGCTCAAGTAGAGGTAGAAATTTACTAAGTCTGGCTTAGAGCTTCTTAGTGAGCAGAGAGACAGGTTATTCACTTGTAGGTTATGCTTAGTTGAGAAAATAAATTACAATACATTTCTATTGATCATATTAATGCAAGGAGACATTGCGGTTTTTAGCATATTGTTTTTCTTAGGAAAACTTTTGTGTGCATGTATGTTATTTCTTATTGCATGTATGAAATTTTGGTTCTAAATTGTGAATTAACTTCCAGAGACCAGTAGAGTAGGCTTGTGTCTAAGGATTTTGATTAAAACTTCATGACTAGTCGCAACTCTACACCATAATTTCTACAAGTATGGTGGAGGAAAATTACAAAATATTTGTTAGTAGACAATATGCCTACTTCAAAATATCTATGACAACTTTTGCGAGAAGAAGACGTTGAGGATAAAAGATTGGATTTTCAAAGAATTAGTAACAAAATTCACAGAGGCGGTAATTTTGGTAGCAGGTGTGAAGGTAGATGGATTAAATGTAATTTTGGCTGCATGTGTGTAGGTAGACAAGTCACAATTACTCCTTTGATTTTTATCGATGATGTGTTACTATTTGGTAGAGTGACCTTTTTCGATCGGTCTTTGGACTTCTTATGAATAATATTAAATCTCATATGATTTATTCTTACCCAGATGATGCATTGGTACTGGAGATTTATCATATTTTTGGTGTTATCTCCACTGCAATGGATGCAGATTTTAAATATATTAGATTTATGCTCCAACCTAATTGTTATGGAATTAAGGGTTGGAGCTCAATTATATAGAAAATCCATTGTATACTTTTATCATGGGCACACAAGAGGCTCTCCCTAGGAGGCAAGTTGACTCTAGTTCGAGTAGTCCTTCAAATCATCTCTATATATTGGCTTTATATTTTGGCTCTGCCTAAGAATATCAGTAAATGTGTCTTTCCAGCTTCATCTTGGCATGGGACAATTTGTGTCGTAAAGGATAGAGTGGGCCTGTGTTGTTGTTTACTCTATGTGGAGGCGATGGATGACCAGAATCATCTATTTCTTTGATTCTCCTTAGTAAAATCAATTTGGAATGGTGTATTTAATATGTTCCATTTACAGGCAGATTAGAATTACTCTTTTGTGGTTTATTGTATTTGGCACTAGATTATTAAATATAAAACATTTGGACCACTTCCAATATACATTGGGGTTCAGACCCAAAGAATGCATTATTGTCCCAAGCTTCTTTGTTGTGATACATCCAACTCTGTCCTTGTCATAAAAGCTAAAGGTCTCCCTAAACCTAGACATAACCTCCATCCCAAATTCCTTTAGTAGATAAAACCCTTCTCTGATTTTCTGACCATGCCAATCTAGCCTCCATCCCATATTCTCTCATGAGCCCTGTGTAAACCACCATTTCATTCAAGGATGGGGATTTTAATGCCTACTCTAACCATATTTGTTAGATACTTTCCCCCTTTTCTTGCTTATGGTTTCTTGAGTTGGCCTCCTCAAACCATCAACATATCAAACCAACAATCAAGAAGACAACTGAGGTGAAGCATGGGAATCCTCTCTCACCCACATTGTTTAGGATATATATCAATCTATCAATACCTCTACACTCCACCAATTGTGCATCAATAAAAATTTTGTTTGCCCCATTGTCCACCAAGATGGATACACATTGTCACAACATTGTGCCTCTAATTGCCAAAATTGTAAAATTGGGATTTTCCATGTCAAAAATTTAATTCAAGACTGACCATGCATTGGAAGGCCATTAACACAATATTAGGACATAAAAATTGAATAATTGACACAATACCAAATACAATACATACATTGAGTTTTGTCTCACAAGGTATCTAGATGCTAATTGAGCAAGTTCACACAAAGAGAGAAAGGCAATGTCATGATACATTGTTCAGTTTGTAATCAAGAGCATTATCTTGGATAAGGGAGAAGTAACATTTAGTTTCTTTCTCATATACAAAGGCAAAATTATGAATCAATGTCAAATGCCTTTTGTGAATCAATGTTGTTGTAAAGGATGTTAGAAAGATTGCATTGTAGGAAAGGCCCTCACACCATACTATATTGTGTTAACCAAAGCATGTTAACCATGTCCAATGATCTCAAATTTCATGAGCATGTTCAATGAGTGACCATAAATGACGGGTGTCAGAGTGGCTAATAATCATAGCTTATAGTGGATGATTTTCATCGTACATAACATCTGTGGTCCAAGTCATTTGTTTGGTGCCCAATATTGGTGAATCATTGTATTACTTCATGGTAGCATATCTGGCCTTTTTTAAAGAAAAAATATATTGAAAATAAATTAAGTTGTGTCTCATGCAAATGTTCAATATTGTTGTGTTGTGAGTGGTTTCCATATTATATGTATCATATATCTATAATCACTCATTTCAAGCCTACCTTAAGAAATAAACGAAGAGGTGTAGGGCCTTTTCATAATAAGGACCGCCACCAACTCCTCTCTCATAGCAATCTTTCAAACGTTAGCCCATAAGTCAAACACATACCCTTCTTTCTCTAGTTTGGAAACCCTTGGTTGGATATGACAGTGAACTCCTCCCAACCACTTCTTTAACCATCTATTGAATGCCTTTGATTGGTATCTGTAAATGATTTTGATTGATTCCTGGAGAGGTGTGAAATCTAATTTTGAATTGACATAATACCAACACCAAACTTGACCCATGGTAGCTAAAATTTTAGCCTTACAACTCTCTCATCCAATATCAAATACTTCACTAATTAGTCAAGGGGTAATCTCCTTAACAATATATTAAATATTAGAAGCATTCATATTAATTGAAAAATTAATAATATTATTTAATATTAAGTTATAATGTAGGTAGCTTCCAAATTGACATATGAGACCCCGTTGTCTGTGAGACAAGGGATGCCCTCCATTCAATGCTTTAACTATTTAATCTATGGATGTGTACATACCTTAATTTCCATTGGATCGAATCCTATGACCTTTAAAGAGGAAACACTTTAACACAAATCGAACATGTAAATACGAACTTAATTTGTATATGTATCAAAGTTACTTTGAGAGTTGCATGGAATGCTTAATTTTGTATAAAAGCAAGGGAAAACTTGAAGGGTTGATCACAACAAACATGTATGGTCAATTATGATTATCATAGGTATATTAGTTTGGTTTTCCCAATCCAGAACTTGCGCACTTTGTTACTACTGTTAAAGGCATGTCATGATGGTTTACTGGTGTAAGATCATGTACATTTAGTTGTTCCTATTGAAGGCATGTTAGTTCAATGACAAAAGCAATGGTTTGTTAACTTGCTCAACTTAGTGAGCTATGTGTTAATCATCTCAATGAACAATATATAAGGTCAATTAGTTAGCCATTGACATGCACATTCCATTGTCACTATTAGTGACATGTTAGGTTGGATATTAATATCTATTTTTTATTAACATTATCTAGGAGATTAACCGAATCAACATGCATGTTTGACTACAATTGCGGGATATATCTTAGATAGGTCAACCCCATCAACAACATTTATGTTCAATTGCACATGTTAGAGGCATGACGCAATGGTCAATTGATTAGTAACATGTACATTTTGGTTATCACTATTAAAGTTGTGTTAGGTTGGTTAACTTGTTCAATGACTTGTATGTTTAGTTACAATTATTTAAGCCTCACTTGATTGTTTAATGCAGTAAATGGAGTGTAAGTCTAGTTACCATTGTCAAAGACATGTTTTGTTGGTTAAATTAGTTAACATCATATACATTCAAATATTATAGTTAGAGCCATCCAAGGCTATTAAACCCATTTAAAGTAGTGCATAACGTCGATTGGGGCTTGCTTATTGCATTGTGTGTGAGTATAGTGTGTTATTTGTTTTGTAAGTAGAAGATTTTTCATTAATAAAAAAGAATGTAAAAGGGTGTCAAAATGCATGGCTTATAATTATTTATATATTTAATGTAATGTGCCTTTCATTAAGAAGAGGAAACAGACTTTGGAGGATATGGGAAATGGCGTTGTCTAGGGGAAACGTCAATCTCATCTATCTCATCTTCACTCTCCCTTCCCTACCATTAGCATCCCTCTCCTTTTTTTCTTTATCCACCAACACCAATAATAGACTTTTTGTTAAGAAGTATCTTTGGATGACTCGGGATGAGGGTTAGAGCTCATATGTTTATCTTGGTTTCTCCTTGGGGTTTATGAGATTACATATGTTGCTTTAAATTATTCTTAAACGTCCCAACAATATCCTTTCCCATCTCTTGTTCATGAAACTTCAGCTTGCCAGCACAATATTCATCCTAAATTTCCTTTGAAGATTCATGTAGCCATTTTTCATTGAGGCCTATCCCTGGGGGGAGATTGGGAGGATTTGCATTTGTCAACAGTCCTTTTTATTGTTGCCCCATGCTGCACCAAACTTTATAGCCCATTTTTGTAGCAAAGATATACCCTCTTCCATATGTAAAATATTTATCATATTGATAAAAATAGAAGACTGAGGTCTTCCATGAGCTTTTGTTTGAAGATGAGAATGATAGTGAAATGTTCATTTTTAACTGTACACCTAAACAAGCTTAGAGACCCTTCGACCTCACTGGCTTGAAATATAGACTCAAACCATGGAAGAATGTGACATTTTGAAGCGTGTCACTCTAGTCCCTTTGACAAGTGACATGACACCTTTTGTGAAAGAGCAACAAGAGACTGTCACCTCTTGCCCCTTTGGAAGTGCTGAAACTTTTTAGAAAAAGGCTAAATGTTTAAAAACATCATGGAAAAAGGTTTCCAAAAATTTAGGAATGATTCCATTTTATTGAATCACTACTAAAAAAGACTATAGCCTCTTCCCCCTTTGAAAAAGGTGAAACTGTCTAGAAAAAAATATATATCTGAAAACATCTTGAAAACAAGTTTTCAAAGCATTTAAAAATGATTCCATTCCATTGAATCACTACTACATGAATTCATCTTAAAATTTCATTTTATTTATTAAATTTATCATAATCAAAATTCCCCATGGAAGACATTGAGAGTCATTAGAAGATATATTTTTTTTTTCATAATAGCTTGTTAAAACATACCATGGCAATTTAACTTTATTTAATACATTTTGTCTCCCACGTACTAGTCACCAAATAAAATTTCGAGGTGAGCGATGCCATTTTTGTTTAAACCCTCAAAGACCACCCTCGAGGAGCTTTCAAGAATGGAAGAAGAATAATGGGCAACACAATTTTGTTCATACCCTAGATTTTTGAATTCTGGAGAAGGTTTCAACAATTTTGTTCAAACCATGAATTTTTGAATTCTAGAGGAGGTTTCAACAATGGAGACCAACGTTTTTCTACAAGTAACCTATTTTTCCCTTCCAGTTTGATAGAGGTAGGGGATTGTTGGGGTTTTGTGTAGGGAACAGGACACCCAACTTGAACTTGTGTGGCTCCTTGATTTCACTATGGAACCCCAGACCCACATAAGGTTCAAATAGGGATTTTCCTTTCCACCTTCACCCAAACAATTCCTCTCTCTCTCTATAGGTTGTCGCCTTCTCCTCCAAGGCAGTGAAAGAGGTTGATAGACCTATTCTAGAAATTCTAGACTCAAGTAACTGATGAAAACACTTCAGTTGTTGGACATCCCCTTCGGAATCATACAATTTTCCTAGCACAGCCAACAAAAACCCCTCTAAGGCTACTGCAGCAAAGGCCATGATAAATCTGGGGAAGAAGGAAAAATAATTCAAGGACCCTATCGACCTGCCAAGCCTTGGGAAAGAACTTTCGACTGTATCCATTTCTCACAGCGGTAAGTCTCTATCTGACTCCACTTCTATTATCAATTTTTTGTCTTTGGAAGATTTGATGGTTATTGAAACCAAAGTAAATTAAAGGAAAGGAAAAACCATAGTAAATTAAATTCAGTTTGAATCCATCAGAAAAAATAGACTTCTTTGACTAAGACTAATTCTATCCTAGCTTTAACTGATGGAATGCAAATTTGGCAGCTATGAAAAATAATGCACAGCATGCGCTGAGCATGGGTACTTGAAATTACTAATTAGAGTATATAAAGGTTTTTTAAACCCAAGATGTCAAAATCATATAAAAAGTGATGGCTCTAGGCTAATCCCACGTGTGTGTCCTGATTACCTCAATGAGTTGATATGAGAAGAAATATTGAGATGCATTTGTCTTAAACACCAATAACAGTCATACCTATTTAAATGAGATTTTAGAACATTGTTTTTCATATTTCAAGGTCCTTGAAATAATATTTTTTTGTCATGAACCCCCTTTGCTTTGATACCCAAATCTCAGAGATGCACAAAGGCTGATCCTTTACCTTCAATAAGCATCTACCTAATGAAAAACCATGAACATTGTTTTTCAAAGCCTCTTGATTGATGTCAAGGCCTGAGGATACTTCACCTTTTGTAGCCTTTTATACTTCTCTGTGAGATAGAGAAAGCCCTAATACAAGGCCGAAGGCATGTCAATGAGCTCAAGAATAATATTATATATATGAGTTTAGATGCTAGGAACTTTATAGCTTCAGATATGATTTTATATAAACCTGCAACAGAGAAGTAATTCCGAGTGAGACACTATCTCCAAACCAAATTCAATTCGAGGGTGATTTCATAATAGAAGATTTGACCCTAAAGCAACCAAAGCTTCCAGGCTGTAGTCATGACAAAAGGCCTTAGATATAGATCATTTGACCAACAATTCGATAGAGAGCTCTATCCTAGAGATGCTTGATTGATGAGGCCTTGATCTCATTTCCTTTCTGGGATCTGCAACCTAGAATTTTGCAGTAAGAGTTTCAGTGCTTCACAATGATTGATCTTTGAAGAGGAAGGAGGTCAATGTTGTTAGAAAACTTCTTGTGATTTCTTTCTTCCTTGCTTGGGCTTGCCCTCACCTTAGCACTAATACCTTAACCTAACCTTAACTTTGATACCATTCTGGTGGGGCAAGTTAAACATGACAACAATAGAGGTAAGAAGTTGTAGATTCCTGTGTTGTCTGTCTTTTATCTTCTAGAACATCATATGCTTTATTGCCAATTTCTACTAAATTTAAAATTGACAAACTGATCTGAGAAGAGGTTTTGTAATGCTAATAACCTCTTCTTCAGTCCATGTTGGCACACTCGAGTCTTGTTAAAGGTCCAACTATTTCTTGTGCAAAATTCGAAGTAGACGACAACATACAACATGTCTTCTGAGAATCAAAACAACTTCTAAAAGTGCTATGACATTAATCCAACACTATGTTTATAAACCAGTTCATACTAATGGACACAAGATGTGTAAAATGTATTCTTTAACAAAATTTTTCTCTATTGGCTGGTTTAAATCTTACAACCTTACTCCTATCTTGAAGAAAGGGTACTTGCTTCACTTTCACTTCATACGTATATGAAAACCCAGTTTTGTAAGCACCCATAACCATGAATATTATACCAACTCCCTATGGTTAGTGCATCAATAATGTAAGTGTAACACTCATCCTTGTGGCAGTAATAAGGCATTTAGGTAAGGTTTTACTAACACTGGCATCCCAGACCATTAAGATTTATCCTTGGCCTCAAAATGATGTATTTCCTTTACTCAATAGAACACTCATCATTTCTCTCCCCCAATCATCAAATCTTTTCTCTTCATTTTGAATGAGAAATCAATCAACAAGTCACCATTTTAAATGTTAGATCACAATATGTTTAGCTTCTCTCTTGTGCTTACAGTCTAGTATTCTCGCAGCTTCAGAATCACGAATCTTAAACACAGTCTCATGATGTGCATTCAGGGAGGCATAATTCACCCTTGCTTTGCTTCAAATTATCCCCCTAGCATTCCCTTTACCTTTACATGCCTCAATGCAAGGCATGCCAAGTCAGTACGTGCTCAGTTAAATTAGTAAGTTGAGGGGCATCATATATACCCAACGCTACCTGCCTGTTCTTCCTCTTCCTATGTCATAGTGTATGAATAGTCATCCAGACTCGTGAGGATCCCCATTAATAATAACATCTATGTTGGCATCTGAATCTGAATGACGTGTTTCCCCTAATTATATGCTTTGGTTTTTTAACTAAAAGGGCTAACAGAGATAAAGGCCCTTAAATCTGTCTACTTCTGGCCCCTATGCCCATTTTCATCTAAGTTTTTACCATGTCAGTGTCCCTTTCTCTCTCAAAACTGCCTGAAATCAGTTGATCTATCCATTTCATAATGCCTTTGGTAAATTTTTCTATCAAATTCTCTCAAGTATATATGAGATCTAAGGGTTGTTTTGGTTGTTGCTAACTTCATATATTTATGCTAAGCATGATATGGGTTTGATGTAGAGGATTATGATTGAGTAAGGGTTGCATTGCTCGATATCTGTTTAGGAGGAGGAGAAGGAGAAAATTGTTGTTAGGGTTGAGAGCTAAAGATGCCTATGAAAAGAGGAGGTGTGTGGAATGGAGGGTGGCAAGGCTACCAGTGTGGTAGAAATGGAGGATGCGGAGGTCAGGGTTTTCATCATCGAATAGTTGTGGTGGGCTTCCTTGTTATCTGTGTGGTCATGCCATTAGTTTTTCTGGCAACTAGGTTTCGTCACTCCGCATCTACATCTGCAACTGGTAAGCCTCTTCCTTCCCTCCTCCCTCGCTGGTAAACTTCTTCTTGCCCTCCTCCCTCGCTGGCAATCTTCTTCCTGCCCTCCTCCCTCGTCAGGTTGCTTCTGTCTCTTTTTTGGGGTGGGTCAACGTTTAGTTTATCTTTATTGGCAAGCATGCCCTTTCTTAATCTAGTAGTATTGTAATGAAGTGTAGACTTCTTACAACATTCAAATAAGATCTCCATTACATTGAAGTGTATTCATCTTATACTATTTTAGAAAGATCCCTTTCATTGAGAACCCACTGAACAATTTATTTATGTGATTTGAGCCTTGGCGGGGAATTATCATCACCCTAGATTAACCATTGAACCAAAACCCCATGAACCTCCTTCGAAATTTGATTTGCCTTCACCACCCCCTGTTAAGCATTAAACGAAAACCCCATGGACCTACTTTGGAATTTGATTTTTCTTTTAGCTTTTTCGTAGGATCTGAAGGCACAAATGTTACCAAACTTACTTTCCTCGCTTATTGTCAAAAGTTTAGCACCTCTAGCATTTTTCCAAACATTTTGTCAGTTTTCTTTATAGGTTTCCTTTCATTTGATCTGTGTGAAGCTGTGAACTCCATCTCTGCATTAACACAATAAAATACCTACCATGAGAAAGATTTAAAGTTTGTACCTCTCTCATGCAAGAGCAAAGGTTTTACCAACTGCCCCTAGGGTAATTTCCCTTACCATGAGAAATATTTAAAGTTTGTATCTCTCTCATGAAAGAGAAAAGGTTTTACCAACTGCCCCTAGGGTAATTTCCCTTACCAAAGATAATGAAACCATTCATCTTGAGAGGAAGAAATAACAATGCTCTTTCCATTTTTTAACAAAGGGAAATGCATATGACTGGTAAATTAGTCGGGAAACTACTTCTTGAATTCGCTGGGCACTCCTCATTCTGAGGAGGATGGTACTAAGTGTGCGCTAGATTCTACATAAGCTAGATGCGTACTATAAAACTATATTTGTTAAGAGTTCAATTAACCATCTTACTCATGGGAATTGAATCCTGTGGGAATTGAATCTGGGTGGGAAGGGTAACAATCATTCTTCCCATCCATTAATTATCCAAGCCAGACCCACTTTCTATCCATAAAGATAAATCCACTTCTCATCAGTCAAGCTAAAACCAATTCTGATCCACCCAATCTAGACCCAATTCACAATGACAATCTTGTTCACCAACTACTTTCTGCTATACATATCATTTTCACACTATTCCCCCAGTGTTTAGAGCACATTGGCCACAACAAATGATACATATTATACACACCATTTTATTATTGATGTGTAATGAAATCTCGATCTTAGCATATGCATGATAGCAAAGGAACCCCCTTTTTAGCGTTTTAGTATTTTTATAAATATTCTTCTCCATCAAGTCTTTCTACCTGACCTTTTATGCGTTTTTTCTCATTTAAAATAACAGGGCACAACTTCTCAGGAGATGGATCTGTTAGATTGGTATTCTCTTTCCACATCTTGAAAACCAATTCTATTTTTCTATGGCCATTTTGTTCTTTTTCAGGATCTGAGCAATGCACTTGCACTTACGTTAGTCTAATCCTAGAAAATAAATAGTGTCCCTAAACTGAAATTTCATCGACCTGAGTGGATTGAAATAGAGAGGAATTATTGAGGATAATGGAGCTCTGTCATATGCTTAAAATCACTCTTATCTATTTATCTGTGGGGTTTATAGGAACAAAAAGATGACTGGAGAAAACAAAGTTTAACAGAGAGCATTGACTCTCTCTTCCCAAAGGAGGCAACTATAAGAAACCTACTGCATTTGGATATATTAGATTTGATTTCTCCCCTATTAAGTAGAGAATTGAAAATAAATTTTATTTACTGGGTAGGGATTGATGTCATAACAGCTAACATAGAGGACTCGAGAACTCTAAACTTAAATATTTTTGGACGGAATGATTTATCTTCCTCATGGGTATTAGAAAAGCCCGCTGAAGTAAACCAAAGGGATATTACTAACTCTGAGGTATGATTGGTGAAGATTTTGGTTATTTTCTCTATCGAACATGTAAGGAAACCTGTTTGATGTTGAAAATGAAACAAGATGATGGAGCTTAGTGAAAAGAAGTCGCCTTAACTAAGTGAGCCCACAGGCTATTTTTGGCGCAAAGTCTATTTTTAGACTATGTCTATTTTTAGACATATGGATCATGGTCTATGAGTTGCAGGATGCTATTTACGGATGATTGGTCATGTTCGTAAAAATAGATGGACCTCTATTTTTAGACATATGGGCAGAGTCTATTTTTAGACTTCCAGTCAAAAAATAGAACAGTCGAATATTATTAGCTCTTAATAATATTTAGACTATAAACATTATCTTATCCTCTTGCAGCACTTCAGTTCGAGCTACGATGTGGCACATGCAACTGCCAGAAGGAAATACGCTTTTCCTATCATGGGTTAGTTGAGCTATTGCGTGATGGACTTTAGTTAGAACTCAAGTGATTGAGTTTGGTGGAGTTTATTGAGGAGTTGATGGAGTTGTGTTCAGTTTGACTTAGTTGAACTAGTTGTATTTAGTCTAACTAACAAATACACTATTGATGAGTGGTGTGAGTTAATTATTAATTAATTCACTAATTATTAACTCATAAATAAACTAAAGAATACATGAGTTAACTCAGTGCATGGACAGTTCAGTGGAGACAAGTGTTAGAGGTGGGTGAAAGGGTGAGACTACTATCAGTTGTGACTATAGCTGTGCATGAGATTTGCACAATCATTGATTGAGATTTCGAATGAGGATTGCGCAGTACATGTCAAGGGAATTCGAACTTGGATAAGATCGCTTCTCAACTTGGATTGCACAGTAGAGGCAGGAAAACAGTGGAGGAGATTTGAACCCGTGACTTGTTCAGATCTGAGCTAGTTTGTGTGTAGCAGGTGGAGATAGTACTGAGTACTTGTGAGGAGTATTGTACTATGTATTTTTACATGTTCTCTATCATTATAATATATAGATAGTTGGTGGTTTTCAGCTGTATGCTTTCCCCATTACATATTGTGTTAATATGTGTGATTGATGTTTCAATGTGTGCATGTGATTGTTTCTTAATTCCGCAAATTGATGATCAATGGTAGAGTGGTGTGAATTAATTATTAATTAATTCACTAATTATTAAATCATAAATCAACTAAAGAATACATCAATTAACTCAGTGCATGGACAGTTCAGTGGAGACAAGTGCTAGAGGTGGGTGAAAGGGAGAGACTACTATTAGTTGTGACTATAGCTGTGCATGAGATTTGCACAATCATTGATTGAGATTGCTAATGAGGATTGTGCAGTACAAGCCAAGGGAATTCAAACTTGGATCTGATCTATTCTCAACTTGGATTGCGCTATAGAGGCAGGTAAACAATGGAGGAGATTTGAACCCGTGACTTGTTCAGATCTAAACTAGTTTGTGTGTAGCAGGTGGAGATAGTACTGAGTACTTGTGAGGAGTATTGTACTATGTATTGTTACATGTTCTCTATCATTATAATATACAGATAGTTGGGGGTTTTCAACTGTATGCTTTCCCCATTACATACTGTGTTGATATGTGTAATTGATGTTTCAATGTGCGCATGCGATTGTTTCTTAATTCCGCAAATTGACGATCAATGGTAGAGGAGGTTATGTATTATGCATGCATTCCGCAAATAGTGTATAATCAAGATAATATCTATTAATAAGTGTTATATTATTCAAATTTCTACATGGTATCAGAGAAGGTTGATCATCAGATCTATTATTCAGAGAGTGATTACATTTTATTTCTTCAGACAGAGTTTGTAATCAGGCCAAGTAGCCTCTGGATTCATCCTTCTTTTGGAAGGTGAGGTATTCGGTAAATTCCCATACAGTCAATCTCTATATGAGAAATAATTTGTTCTCACAAATTTTAGATCAGAAGCGGTTGAGTTTTGAGCTGGTGGAATTCGAATTTGCAGCAGTGTTTTCTTGGTGTCAAAGTTGAAATGTCTTTCAACAGATTGCGATTGGAGTATGCCCTTGAAGGTAGCTCAAATTATATTACATGGAAAGACAGGATGGAGGCGGTGTTAGATGACAATGGGTTGAAGGAGTTCATAGATGCTGAAGTCCCAAAGCCTCTTGATGCTGCTCAAGTTGAGGCTTGGCAAAAGAAGACAACAAAGTGTCGAAGGATTCCGTTGGAGGGGATGAAGGATCACATTGTATCCAGCCTGCATGGAAAGGCTTCCCCATACTTGATGTGGAAAGCATTGATAGATTTATTCCAAAGCAAGAGTGACAAGAGGAAGTTGGCACTCAAGGATAAACTCAGAAACATTAAGTGTGAGAAAGGAGACAGTATGCCCAAGTATCTCACGAAGTTCACCCAATGCCGGGATGAGCTAGGAAGTGTGGGGGTAACTGTCGATGATGAGGACCTGGTGAGCTTGGCTCTCCTTGGTCTTCCGAAGAGTTGGCATTCCTATCAAGACTCTGTCAATGGTCGGGAGAAATTTCCAGGATGAGAGAGACTGTGGTCTGATCTTGTGTAAGAGGAGAACAAGAGAAACACCAGGGATGGATCTTCATCAAAGGCATCTGATGAAGAAGATTGCACTTTGGCTACCAAAGCAAAGAAGGGGAAGAACAAGAACGCTTCTCATTCCGGTGCGAAAGGAAAGAAGCAGGACATGTCCAAGGTGAAGTGCTTTCACTATCACCAGCATGGACATTATGCCAGAAATTGTCTGCAGAAGAAGAAAAATAAGCAAGTTGCTGGATCTGCAGCGGGAGAGGCCTTAGCCTCGCAGTTTGAGCTAGTTTTTTCGCTGATCACATGCTTGGTATCAAGTGTGATGGGATTGGTATGGTTCTTGGATAGTGGTGCGTCTTTTCACATGACATGAGATTGAGATTTGTTTTCTGATCTGGATGAGAAAGATCTTGGAGTGCACATTGAGATGGGCGATGATGGTAGATACAGTGCGACTGGTATCGGTACCATTTCTTTTGAGAGGGATTCTGGTAAACCCTTCATATTGAAGGAAGTGATGCATGTTCCAGGATTGAATAAGAATCTTATCTATGTGGTGATGTTAGAAGACAAGGGATATGATGTTGTCTTCAGCGAGGGAAAGGCTTTCCTGTGCAGTAAGACAACTGGAGAAACCCAGAAGATAGGGGTTCGAGTCAAGAACCTTTATCAATTGCATGTAGATGGCTGTGTAGTAATGGCATGCAAGGTAGAAGGAGTGGTGAGCCGGGATGATGGCGAGTTGTGGAATTGGAGATTGGGCCATCTTCACCATGGAGCTTTCAAGATACTGCAACAGATTTCTACTGGGCTTCCTAAAGGCACTCTTGCGTAGTCAGATCAGTGCAACGGGTGTACTTTGGGAAAATTTGTGAAAGCCACCTTTCACGAGAAGGATAGTCATGCCACGACAATCCTTGAGAGAATTCACACAGACATGTGTGGACCTTTCTCAGTAGCTTCGACAACAAAGCACAAGTACTATGTGATCTTTGTTGATAATTTCTCTCGAAAGTGCTGTATCTTCTTCATGCAGAGGAAGAGCGAGACATACTCAAAGTTCTTTGAGTTCAAAGCAATGGTCGAGAAGGAATCAGGGACGAAGGTGAAGGCTCTTAGGAGTGACAACGGTGGTGAATTCATCTATGGCGATTTCAAGAACTTCTGCAGTGCAGTAGGGATTCGAAGAGAGCTCATAGCTCCCCATAACCCACAACAGAACAGGGTTGCTGAGCGAAAGAACAGAACGATCGTGGGTGTTTCACAGGTGATGTTGCATGATCAGGGCGTACCGCTTCACTTGTGGGCGGAGCCATCCAATACTGCAATATATGCGCAGAACCGTTGTCCTCACAAGATACTTGGCATGAGTACACCCGAGGAGGCTTATTCTGGTAAGAGGCATGATATTTCCCATTTGAGGATTTTTGATTCTCCTGTTTATATGCATGTGACAAAGGATGCCAGGAAGAAGCTGGAGTCGACCGCAGAGGTTGGGATATTTGTGGGGTACACTAATACGCCCCACAAATATCGTGTGTATTTTCCAGACAGTCACAAGACTGTTGTGCGACGAGATATCAAATTTCAGGAGGAGAAAGCCATGAAGTTTTCACTTGAGAGGGAGCCACACTTGCATGTAGATGAGGAGATATTAGTTCCTAAGGATGAGCTTCAGGATGTGGATCAGCCACAAGATGAAGTTCATGGAGTGTAAGAGACCACTCATGCAACGCCAACCATCAGAGGGCGAAAGTGCACTACAGAAGCTGAGCGACTGGCTCAAGATGCAGAGAAGGTTTCAGGACCACCTACAACACATCGCAGATAGAGACAGTCACCTGATCGGTACACTAGATACATGGCTCTTGTGAGAAAATGTGTCATGACTGAACCATCCTCTTTCGAGGAAGCTGTGGAGGATCCCTCATGGATAGATGCCATGGTGGAAGAGTATGATTCGATTGTCAGAAACAGTGCATGGGAGATTGTCCCAAGACTGGAGGGTAAGTTTCTGATCATTGTACTTTATGTAGATGGTTTGATTTTGACGGGAGCTGAGCTATTGATACTTTCACGCAAGGAGGATCTTGCTAGAGAGTTTGAGACGAAGGACTTGGGCCTCCTTCATTATTTCCTAGGATTGGAAATTTGGCAGTGCAGTGATGGACTATTTGTTTCTCAGGGTAAGTATGCCTGGGAGACACTGGAGAAGTTCAACATGCATGGCTGCAAGCCTGTTGATACTTCTCTTCCTGGAGGTTGGAGGAAGGAGGATGCTACTTCAACGAAGGTAGTGGATGCCACTGTTTATCGACAGTTGGTGGGGTCGCTTATGTATCTGGTCAATACACGACCTGATATATGCTATGTTGTTAACCAGCTTTCAAAAGCTATGGTTAAGCCAACCTAGCTCTTCTGAAAGGCAGGCAAGCATGTATTGCGTTATCTCAGAGGCACATCAGGATATGGATTGTGGTACAGACAGGAGGATGAGGTGAAGCTATGTGGCTTCACAGATGCAGATTGGGCAGGGAGACCAACGGACAGAAAGAGCACATCTGGAGGGATCTTCAGTATCGGATCGACAACAATTTCTTGGTACAGCAGGAAGCAGATATCTGTGGCACTCAGTTCAGCAGAGGCCAAGTATATGGTAGCAAGTTTGGCTGCATGCGAGGCTATATGGATGACGAAGATCCTGGTCGGGTTGTTTGGGTCACACTTGGAGCCTACTGTGATTTATTGTGATAACCAGAGTTGCATCAAAATCTCGGCTAATCCAGTATTTCATGATAGATCCAAGCACATCGACATCAGGTACCATCATATCAGAGATTGTGTGTAGCGGAGAATCATGTTACTTTCATACATTCCCACGGAGGATCAGGATGCTGATATCTTGACGAAGGCGCTCACCAGGAGAAAATTCGAATATCACAGAGGTAGGATAGGGGTTGCAGATAATCCATATCTTGTTGAGAGGGAGTGTTGAAAATGCAACAAGATGATGGAGCTTAGTGAAAAGAAGTCGCCTTCACTAAGTGAGCCCGCAGGTTATTTTTGGCGCAAAGTCTATTTTTAGACATATGGATCATGGTCTATGAGTTGCAGGATGCTATTTATGGATGATTGGTCATGTTCGTAAAAATAGATGGACCTCTATTTTTTTTTTTTTTCTCGGTAAAAAGTCTAAAATTCTATTATATGTACAGATAAGAAATTACAAGCAGCGTAGCTGGAAATATCAAGAAATCCATGGCCAACTGAGATGCCACGGTTCTAGCAAAACGTTTCAAAATCTCCCACGCAGGGGAGTCATTCGACAAGAAAACTTCTGAGCAACCTACAGGTGCATTAGACTGATCCAAGAAAGACAAAATGACATGACTGAGGCTCAGAACAAAACCTGCCCATGCAGGGGCTGTCTTCTCTGTCCTCACTGAGATAGCCAAGAACCGATACGCAGACATTAACCAATGCTACAGACGCTACAGACTAGACAATTATCCAAGATTGCGTAAGACCAGAGCGGGATGATACCCGAGCTATGAAAAAACAAAATTAAACAGATGCTGGACCTGAATTGGGAGAGGGTCGCCATGTCTGGGGCATTCTGGGGAGGGTTAAACCCCCTCGGGTGGCTTCTCCTCCACGATTGAACACCAACCATGCCCTTCAGGAATGCCCTCCCACATAGCTGCCCATTTGGCGGATCCTTGAGCCCTCGCTGCTTGGGAGGTGGAAGGGTCGTCCCTGACTGCTTTTCCTGAGGTCGTGGCCTCGATTGATGGAGGAAGCAAGGATTGTTCTTGTTCTGGTATGTCTGGGGGAGGAGCTTCCCCCTATGGTGGAGAACCCTCGCCCTCTGCTTCAGGTGTTTTCGTGAAGAGTACTGAGACGTGCGCACTAACCCCATGAGAATCTCCCATCTTCCCCAGGGTGAAGACCACAGACCCAAATGCTGGGAGGGCTGGCCCCTCCATGTTCGCCCCACTGACTTCCACGAATTGCTCGGCTTGTAGAGGTGCGACTCCGGCGCGACGATGACAGAATTGGCAGCAACAATGGTGATGCTCCCTGTCAGCCCGTCCTCGTCCTCGACCCCTATTCGAGCCCCTTCCTGATCCTCTCCGACATGGCTGCCTGTGGCGAAGCCGAGCCATGGCTGGTTTGTTCGCCCACCGCAAAAGGTTTTCTGCGACCGCCACCTTCCTCCCTCCAAATTCAGACCGCCACCTTCCTCCCTCCAAATTCGCCTTCCAAAATTCTGCGACCGAACCTCTGTGCACTGTGGCCTTAACAAGGTGCTGAGTGCCAAGTTTGGGGGCCACCTGGGATGGCAATCGTCTCGGCTAGCACCAGGCTTTCCCCCACAGCTGAGCACTCGGCTTCCAGGATCCAGTCTTACCGTTAAATTCGCAAAACAGTGGCGTGAAATAGACCCCGACCAGGTATATAATGCCATGCCCATGCTCACTGCCTCCTTCAAGCCTCGCCATCCTGTCAACCATGGCAGCATTGAATGCCCTGAACTACCACCCCGCCTTATTAACGATTTGACGGCGGATGAGCCAGGGGTATTAATCTGCATGGCTCGTCGCATGCTAGATCACATGGGAGCCATGTGGCTCGTCCTCCCTCGATCCTCTAGCACCCGCATCCGGGGGATGGACCTCTATTTTTAGACATATGGGCGGAGTCTATTTTTAGACTGCCAGTCAAAAAATAGAATAGTCGAATATTATTAGCTCTTAATAATATTTAGACTATAAACATTATCTTATCCTCTTGCAAAACTTCAGTTCGAGCTACAGATGTGGCACATGCAACTTTCAGAAGGAAATACACTTTTTCTACGGGTTAGTTGAGCTATTGCATGATGGACTTCAGTTAGAACTCAAGTGATTGAGTTTGGCGGAGTTGATTGAGGAGTTGATGGAGTTGTGTTCAATTTGACTTAGTTGAACTAGTTGTATTTAGTCTAACTGACAAATACACTAGTGATGAGTGGTGTGACTTAATTATTAATTAATTCACTAATTATTAACTCATAAATCAACTAAAGAATACATCAGTTAACTCAGTGCATGGACAGTTCAGTGGAGACAAGTGTTAGAGGTGGGTGAAAGGGTGAGACTACTATCAATTGTGACTATAACTGTGCATGAGATTTGCACAATCATTATTTGAGATTTCCAATGAGGATTGCGCAGTACAAGCCAAGGGAATTCAAACTTGGACCTGATCTATTCTCAACTTGGATTGCACAGTAGAGGCAGGAAAACAGTGGAGGAGATTTGAACCCATGACTTGTTCAGATCTGAGCTTGCTTGTGTGTAGCAGGTGGAGATAGTACTGAGTACTTGTGAGGAGTATTGTACTATGTATTGTTACATGTTCTCTATCATTATAATATATAGATATTTGGGGGTTTTCAGCTATATTCTTTCCCCATTACACACTTTGTTGATATGTGTCATTGATGTTTCCATGTGCGCATGCGATTGTTCCTTAATACCGCAAATTGATGATCAATGGTAGAGGAGGTTTTATATTATGCATGCATTTCGCAAATAGTGTATAATTAGTATAATCTCTGTGAATAAGTGTTATATTATTCAAATTTCTACATCTGATCATGATCTATGTAGTTGAGTAGGGTTGTATTAAGCAGGAAATGAAAACTGACATTGGTAGGGATGCTCCTCTATTTCTAATGGTCTACATCAAGTAGAGGCAAACGACTTCTGGAAACAGCTCAGAAAGGTTACATTCGCAACAAGATGGTGTGATCTTCAGTAAAGAAGGCAAGGAAAATCCCGAGGGGGGTAAAATGAAAGATGAGGTGCAGAAAAAAAATTCCAATGACAAAGAACTTCTTACGAGGTTTCAAGAGGATGACACAGAAAGTGAACATCGAGACGTCAAATAGAATGCTCTTGATGGTAAGTTTTGATTTTCCCTGGTTAACTAATCTATGATGTTGGTGGCCTACTATAAGGTAAAGTCTAGTAAAACTCTCAGGACAATGGTTGTTGTAATGCAGACCATTTGCAGCTTGAGGAAAGTCCAACAAAAGTTTTGTAGAGGGTAAAATTCTTTGTTGCACTAGATCGCTACTTTTTGTTCTCATGGAAAATGGAATTGTTATATTATTTTCCAAAATCCTTTTAAATGTTACTTCTCCAATATAAAACTTTTATATTTCCTATATTTTGGCATAGTATGCTTTAATTTATAGTAGTTTAATGCTTACAACAATTGAGACAAAAGAGGAGGGAGAAAAAGGTCAACAGAGCTGATTCAACAGGATGAAGAAAAATGAGTTGAGCTTGAAAATTCACCAATTAAATGTTCCAAGGAGGTAGATTTTTTTGTCTTGGGAAAATATAGCATTTGGAGGCGGGAGAATGAGAACGAGAATTTTGACTCCACTGTTAGATTGGTGCGAGACCAACTGATCATGGCTAGGGTGTGTTCAAGCATTTCCCAGGCTAGGAATAATCTTGATTTATACCATGAATTGATGCTTCATATTAAAGAGTGTCAACGTACATTGGGTGAGGCTAATGCATATTCTGATCTACCTCAAAGGTAATAGTTTTCGCATTGGCTGCTTCTAAATAAAGAGTAGTAAGTTCTTCCATTTACATTTGGTGTTCATATCCTTTGTTTCTTTTAAAGTTGCAGTCCGTGTGTCAATATTTCTACTTTTCATTCTCTTTTTCATGGCCGATAATTGATATGAATATTTCAGTGCACTTGAGAAGATCAACGCTATGGGTCATGTCTTATTCAAGGCTAGAGAACAATTTTATGATTGTGGAACAGTAACAAAGAAGTTGCGAACCATGCTTCAGTCTGCAGATGAGCAAGTAAGGACCTTGAAAAGCAAAGTAAATTTTTAAGTTAGCTGGCAGCAAAGACTGTTCCCAAGGGCTTGCACTGTCTGTCCATGCAATTGACCATGTATTATTACTTGCTTGTCCTTGAAAAGTGAAATTTCCTAAAAAGGACAAGTTGCAGGATCCAACTCTTTATCACTATGCATTACTTTCTGACAATGTATTGGCTTCATCTGTGGTTGTGAATTCAACTGTCATGAATGCTAAGGTGAAGTGTTATTAATTTAAAATACTCTAAAGTTTGGAAGTCCAACAGTTTTGTTGCATTTTACATTTAATATTTGGATTTCATTCTAGGTTATTTACTTGTGTTTGCAAGAATCTCAGAAACATGTATTTCATCTTGTCACAGACAAGTTAAATTTTGGGGCAATGAAAATGTGGTTTTTACTTAATCCCCCAAGGAAAGCTGCGATACATGTAGAAAATGTTGATGATTTTAAATGGCTCAATTCCTCCTATTGCCTTGTGCTTCGCCAACTTGAATCCACAGCTATGAAAGAGTATTATTTCAAGGCAGATCACTCGACTACACTCTCAGCACGTTCCTCCAATTTGAAATATATAAATCCAAAATATTTATCCATGCTAAATCATCTTCGTTTCTATCTTCCACAAGTTTATCCCAAATTGGAGAAGATCCTTTTCGAGGATGACGATATTGTGGTGCAGAAAGATTTGATGCCCTTGTGGTCAGTATATCTTCATGGAAAGGTTAATGGTTTAGTGGAAACTTGTGGAGAAAGCTTTCGCTAGTTTGACAAATACCTTAATTTTTCCAATTAGCACATAGACAGGCACTTTGATCCTAATGCTTGTCATTTGGCATATGGGATGAATGTATTTGATCTCAAAGAATGGAAGAAACAAGATATAACTGGAATATATCACAAGTGGCAGAACATGGTAAGTGTGTAGTGTGGTTTATTTATGTTAATTCCTGTGATGCTTACTTTAATGTATTTGAAGTAAATCTGAAGTAATTAGCTAGAAAACTTAATGGGTTTTCTTTGTTCGATTTCTAAGTTTTTCTTCTATTGTATGTCAAAATGAGGATAAAGTGTTGTGGAAGCTTGGAACACTACCCCCTGGATTTTTCCATTGGCTGCTTCTAAATCAAGAGTAGTAAGTGCTTCCATTTGCATTTGGTGTTCATATCCTTTGTTTCTTTTAAAGTTGCAGTCTGCGTGTCAATATTTCTGCTTTTCATTCTCTTTTTCATGACCGATAATTGATATGAATGTTTCAATGCACCCGAGAAGATCAAGGCTATCGGTCATGTCCTATCCAATGCTAGAGAATAATTGTATGGTTGTTCGACAGTAACAAAGAAGTTGCAATCCATGCATTAGTTTGCAGATGAGAAAGTGAGGACCTTGGAAAAGCAAAGTAAAATTTTAAGTCAGGTGGCAACAAAATCTATTCCCAAGGGCTTGCATTGTCTGTCCATGCAATTGAACATAAATTATTAATTTCTTCCTCTTGAAAAGCGATAATTTCCTAAAAAGGACAAGTTAGAGGATCCGACTCTTTATCACTATGCATTATTTTCTGACAATGTATTGGCTGCATCTGTGGTTATGAATTCAACTGTCATGAATGCTAAGGTGAAGTGTTATTAATTTAAATTACTCTAAATTTTGGAAGTCCAACAGTTTTTCTGCATTTTACATTTAATATTTGGATCTCATTATAGGTGATTTACATTTGTTTGCAGGAATCTGAGAAACATGTATTTCATCTCATCATAGACAAGTTAAATTTTGGGGCCATGAAAATGTGGTTTCTACTTAATCCCCCAGGGAAAGCTGTGATACATGTAGAAAATGTTGATGATTTTAAATGGCTCAATTCCTCCTATTGTCCTGTGCTTCACCAACTTGAATCTGCAGCTATGAAAGAGTATTATTTCAAGGCAGATCACTCGACTACACTCTCAGCACATTTCTCCAATTTGAAATATATAAATCCAAAATATTTATCCATGCTAAATCATCTTCATTTCTATCTTCCACAAGTTTATCCCAAAATGGACAAGATCCTTTTCTTGGATGATGATATAGTGGTGCAGAAAGATTTGATGCCCTTGTGGTCAGTAGATCTTCATGGAAAGGTTAATGTTCCAGTAGAAACTTGTGGAGAAAGCTTTCGTCGGTTTGACAAATACCTTAATTTTTCCAATCTACACATAGCCAGGCACTTTGATCCTAATGCTTATGGTTGGGCATATGGGATGAATGTATTTTATCTCAAAGAATGGGAGAAACAAGATATAACTAGAATATATCACAAGTGGTAGAACACTGTAAGTGTGTAGTGTGGTTTATTTATTTTAATTCTTGTGATGCTTACTTTAAAGTATTTGAAGTAAATCTGAAGTAATTAGCTAAAAAAATTAATGGGATTTTCTTTGTTTGATTTCTAAGTTTGTCTTTTATTATATGCCAGAATGAGGATAGAGTGTTGTGGAATCTTGGAACAGTACCCCCTAGATTGAACGTTTTATGGCTTGACCCATTCTTTGGACAAGTCTTGGCATGTGTTGGGTTTAGGATATAATCCTAGCGTGGACTATTTAGAGACTGACAATGCAGCTGTTGTTCATTAGAATGGGAACATGAAACCTTGGTTAGAGATGGAAATGACGAAGTGTAGGGCTTACTCGACAAAATATATAAAATATGATCATCCTTTCTTACAACAGTGCAATATAAAATGAATAGTTGTGACCTCAATATTCATACTGCAATAGATTGTCAAATGTAAAGTGTAAAGGCCCTTGATTCTGGTTGATAATTCATTCTAATTCATTTGTTTTTGGAGTTCCACAGAAGGTTTCTAGTTTATGACTTAATGAGTCAGGTTTTTGGAGGTGCAGTGGCCTAGCCAAGTTTAATATTTACAAATTTTATGTCCTCAGTGTATTCCTTCATAGTTGGAAGTAAAATCCTATATAAGTATTCTTTTCTTTGTTAGTTAATATTTCTCTTTCATCAAGTAATTACACAAATTGTTCTTCCAAGAACACAAAGAAGTGCGAGACACATAGATTTAGGCTTTCAAGGCAGGGAAAAACCTCTCAATAGGGGAAAACCCAACAATCCTCCTCTTATTGAATTTATTCAAAATGAGATATCCAACACAAGACCAAAGAGTCCCTCCAAGTGAGCCCTCCTCTTTAAATCAAGGTCAATAGTTGAGTCTCTGCCTAGTCAAAGTTAGAAGCAGCTTATGAATTTCTATCCTTATTGCAGGTTTAGTCTCTTATTATAATATGCTGACTTCCAATTACAAACTCTTTGCCTTCTATTACTGATCTTCGGCTACTACAACAAATAATTGACTCTTTACCACAGATATTCAGGTCCTGCTACAAATAGATAGCTTTAGATTGAGATTCGGCTTAGTCACAGACTTCGGTTTCTTCAAGTGTTGTAGACTTCTTTTTATCCTCAGTTTTTCTTCTCCCGTTGGATTACAAACTTTGAGCTTTTTCACTTTCTTGGTTGCTACCCAAAAGAGGTCGAATATAGGCTAAAACGCCTAGATATCATTCTCCATGAGCTTTGACTTAACTAAACAAAGAGTGACTATGTCTGGATTGTTGCCTTTGTAATGTTGAAATGACCTACAATCTTTGCCTGTGACGAGATGCAATAGCCCTAATTGGACAACACTGAAACTAGCTCAATTTAGTGTTTAACTACCATGACCAATTCCTTCATTTTCCCATGGCAGATATGCTACAATAGTCTCACATGGAGTGAGGGTTAATTTGCACATGGACATCTCTCTTTTGACAATAAAGGCAATGTCCTAGGCTCTCATCTAATATATGTTCCTAAGATATAATAAACTTATGGTGTATGAGTTATCATCATTCTTACTCCTTAGTTATATTATATGTGCTCCCTGTCTTTATGCTCATGGCTGAAATAAATAACTCTCCATTTAATTTCTATTAGCATCATTCAGAAACTCTTGATTGATTGATGCTCTATGAAATGCATCATCTTTGAGTTACTCATAATCCACTTTCTTGTTGAGTTAGAGATCAACTGCCATGGTTCTGGAGTTGTTGCATTTCCTCAAGGAGTTGCTAATTTGGTTTTTGTACGACTGTTAAGAATTTCTCTTTCCTTACCTGTAGTGTTCTTAAGTGTTCTTAGGTGGATTTCTACTTACTAGAGTCGTTTCCCTCTCCCTTGAGCATTATTTTCATTTGCCGGGGGTGAGTTTGAGCTCAATTTTGGTTGTCTAAGAGGCCATAGGTACTAGACAAGGCCATACATAACTGTAGGAGATCATTGGCTTTCTTGTTTCCCTTCATTCCCATAAATCCATCGAATACATGGGTGCTAAAATCTACAAGGCAAAGCATTCTTGATGTGTATTTATGGTAGAATGTAATTATATTATAATGTCGTTAAATTGAGATTCATTACTTGAGTGATTCAAATTATATGTTGTTCCATTGGTATTAGGAATTGTTACAGGAGAACCCATTAACTGTAATTATTCACCAATAATATCCAGAGGTTGTTCTATACTAGAATGATGATTGTCCAGTATGATGTATAATGAGGATAAGGTTGAAGAAATGAATGACGAGAAATTGCATTCAGGGGGCAGTGTGGATGAAAGTTGTACTGTAGAAAAATAAAATACAACAGTATGGACAAATATGGACAAATTATGATGAAGAACATGCAACATCAGCCAACTTCGATGAAAACACAAAGTGTGAAGTCTGATTTCGCACTTATTGCATATTCAACTGGTGGATCTGTATCTTCTTGTATTGATAATATGGAAGATCAAGATTACATACAACAATGTATACACACTTTTACCTTAAGGCAAAGTGTTGGGCAAAAGATACTAAAGGAAAACTCCCCTGAGACAAGTATCAAGTCAGTGAGTAAAAACTGTTGTAAGGATGCTAGCAGTCAATTGTCCAAGGGTAATTTTTTGATGCCCTCACAAGAACTAAAGATTGTATCCCACTATCCAAAGGATCTTCTCTCAACTAAAAAGGGTATGCTAATTAATGCTTCTGGGAAAAAGGCACAACACATTTATCTTTGGTTGGGAGTTTATCCATATTGCCCATGATGTAAATAGTTTTAATGTCATGTTGAGTAGATTTTTGGCACACCTTTAAAAAGGTATCATTATCAAATGGGGGCTAGAAATTTAAAATGTTATACATTGAATTAGATATAGGATTATATTTGTCTAGATGGGAAGGTTGATATAGTTTGAGCTTGTAGGAATTAATTATTGGAGAATACCCTATTACAGAGGAAGCTTTGGGTTGAATGAAATTTGATGAACCTACTGTAGAATATGTAAGCTAATTTTTTTTTTTAATATATTTTTGCCTTATACTATTTCTTATGATAGATGGCATATGATATGTAGGAAGCTTTTCACTCTATTGAAGATATTCATGGCCTTGTGTATGGTCAAGAAGATTCCTAAACCTCAAATGACAACAATTCGCTATTCAAAGCTAACAAAGATATTTAGGATATTAGAAAGTCATTTGTATCATGCTTATGCATGGTACAAGCTATATATCCTCCAAAAAAGCTACAATAAATACTTAGCATAGAAGGATTTGTAGCTGATGGCATCATCTAGATTGTTGGTTGCCATTGTGAAATGGGATGAGGGAAATGTGAAATGGGATGAGGGAAATGTGAAATGGGATAAGGGAAATGTGTAGAAAAATCATATTCTAGAAACCATTTATCTTTGGTTGGGAGTTTACCCATATTTCCCATGATGTAAATAGTTATAATGTCATGTTGAGTAGATTTTTGGCACACCTTTAAGAAGGTATCACTATCGAATGGGGGCCAGAAATCTAAAATGTTATCTGTTGAATTAGATATAAGATTATATTTGTCTAGATGTGAAGGTTGATATAGTTTGATCTTGTAGGAATTAATTATTGGAGAATACCCTATTGCAGAGGAAGCTTTGGGTTGAATGAAATTTCATGAACCTACTATAGAATCTGTGAGCTAAATTATTTTTATTTTTAATATATTTTTGCCTTATACTATTTCTAATGATGGATGGCATATGATATGTAGGAAGCATTTCACTCTACAGAAGATATTCATGGCCTTGTGTATGGTCAAGAATATTCCTAAACCTCAAATGATGACAATATACTATTCAAAGTTAAAGAAAGTCCTCCGCCTGGTTAGATGATTCCATTAAAAATTCTAAAATATGTTGATAAATTATAACTACTAACTTGTATTTTTTAAAATATCTATTAATAGTTTACGGGATTTTAGATAAACAG
>APFE031356537.1:48080-58761 GCA_000404065.3 Pinus taeda | reverse complement strand
GATTACATGGGTTACCAACAACCATCCTATCAGACAGAGACGTGAAGTTCACGGGACATTTTTGGCGTACCTTATGGAAAAAAATGAACACCCAATTAAGCTACAGTTCTGCTTATCACCCGCAAACCGACGGGTAGACAGAAGTTGTGAACAGAAGTCTGGGAAATTTGTTACGTAGCTTAGTTGGGGAGAATTCTCGAATGTGGGACCGAGTGCTAGCGCAAGTAGAGTTTTCTTACAACGATTCGTTGAATCGTAGCATGGGTCTTAGTCCCTTTCAGATCCTATATGCCATGCACCCTCGTGGAGTGCATGAACTTCGGGATCTTGGTTTACAGGAATGGCGGAGTGCTGATGGAGAAGATTTTGCAAATGCAATGAGGGATTTACACGTACAGGTGAAGGCAAAATTACAGGACAACAGCTCGAAGTATAAGGAACATGCAGATTTAAGAAGAAGAGAAGTTCATTTTGAGGTAGGGGATGAAGTTCTGGTACACCTGCATAAGGAGCGTTTCCCTAAAGGTACGTACAATAAACTGAAGTACAAGAAGATAGGTCCTTGTAAGATCTTGCGAAAGTTTTCAGTGAATGCCTACGAAATACAACTACCACCTGGAGTAGGCATATCACCTATCTTCAATGTGGCAGATCTGTTTCCGTATACAGCGATCTGTTGGAAGAAAATAAGGATGAACCGGGACAATCCACGCGGAACACCCAGGAAGACGGAGAAAGTTGGAAAAGAAAAATGCGTTATTTCCAACCTCCTGAGATCGAAGGCATCCTCGAAATTCAGGTAGTTAGACGTACCCGGCGGGAAAATTATTTTCAGTACATGGTCAAGTGGAAGAACCGTCCGATTGAGGACAGCTCATGGCTTGATGCCAGGAAGATTGAACGAACAGGAACATCAGTAGAGGAGCTCATGAACCGGAGTCATGATCTTTTCTCACCCCGGGAGCCTAATGCAGGAGCATCCAGCTCACCGTAATTGGGCAGAAATCCAACCAGGTTCGACAGCTCGTGACCGATTGAACTGTCAAAGTTTTACGGGAATAATTTTTCTTTTTATGTTATTTTACAGAATCAACAAAAGATAGATACCTCTTTTATTTACCAGATTAGGATTACTGTAGTTTCGATTGTTAATTAAAAAGTAGTCCATGTAATTAGGGAAAATAACCATCAACTATTCCTACAAGTCTTGGAATGCCAAATGAGTATAGTTATGGATAGAAGTAGAAGTTATGTAACCATTTTTTGTAACAGTTGAACCAACAACAAGAATCAACTGAAAACAGAGGACTATAAAGCCAAAATACATGTGACAGAAAGGGGTTCAGTTCAAGGAAAAGGAAGTTGAGTAAATTCAGAAATAGAAAAGACGAAGCATTCAAAAACCAGAGAAGTTATTGTCCATCTAAATTGTCTGTATAAATATGTGTTGACTTACATTTACGTTTTCATCATCTAATGAGTATTGTATCATTATAAATTATTACATTGTCATGGCTACTCTGTAAACATAATTCACAGTCGAATATAAACCAAGCAGATAGAATTGTAACGAATTCACAATCATCAAATTAACAGTCATATACTTATTTTACACACGCGGTGGAGCAACATTTCAAATCTACAGTGTTCAGTTAACAACGACCGAGTAATATAACCAGTCACGCTCACAAGTCTTCCTACGTTCGAACGCACAGAAGAACAAACGACAGACAAAGCCGAATACGCAGAGGTAACCAAAATAACCATACACTCTTTGGATATTAAAATTTCATTTCAATTGTCCAGAACAAAGTCTAGAGTAAAGTTGGTAGAGCCTAGCCACATTCCAGAGGACAGAGACCATTGCAGACACAACTGAAGCCGAATATGACTCGAGGACGAAAACCCATGTCAAAACAAAAAACCCTAGGTTAGGGTCTGTACCAGACAAATAACCAGAGGCTACGTTGGACTCTCGTACATTCTCATACAGAGTCGATAAACTCAAAACTACAGTCGAATAGCATATACAGTGATCTAATCACTCGACCAGGGGACAGGTCGTCCTCAGACAAAAAAACAACATTCACAGACAGAAACGAGTTTCAGGCCTACCCAGAAGACGAGTAACTAACATAGCCGAGCATAGGAGAATACGCCACCCAGGTCGCCCATAAGGACCTGCAAGGACCCAAATATCGATTTTAGTGTATGGTACGGGAAGAATACAGAAGAAAACAAAACCCTGTAAAGAAAATCAACCTGGCGAATGAATTTCTTACCTGGAGGACGCGGACAGACGCCATAGCTGGAACAGTGAACGAAATTGAGCGACTGTAGAGAAAAGGGACAAGTGGGGTTAGACCCAGAACGAAGAGAAGACGAAAATTGAAGCATGGGAGGATAGTATACCTGTATTGAGTTCGAAGGCGCATTCCGAGAAGCCCTGTGCTTCCAACCAGGACCAATGTCATGTCGTGAGAAAGCAGACAAACCCAAATAGTTACCGAGAAATCTTACTGGGAAGAAAAATCTCAGAGAACCAGTAATGCATATGGAAACCGCACAGTGAAAGCCATATAACAGTGAACAAAGAGATTAAGTTCAGACCACAGCCGAATACAACCAAAAGACATTACAATCACGGCTAACAACAAGCAAAATAACCAGTAAATCTATGCATATAGGAACCAGTGAAGTAGCAACGCAACTTACCAAGGACCGAGCACGAAACCAGGCAAACAACCACCACAGCTAAAGAAATTTTCTATCAAATGAGCGAATAGGAAAACCAGAGGTGAAACGAAGGTCTCAGACAGCATCCAGAGCCAGCCAAACCATGACATATCAACCATAAGTTTCGTTGCAGAGCCGGAGAAACCACAGCATAACGCACCCACCATTTTTCATTGCAGAGCTAACAAAACCCTCGGCGCAACAGAACAATAACCCAAGGAAGAATCGAGAGACCACTTTAACGTTAGGGTTGAAGAGTATACCGAGGCAGAGTACTGCCATAACTCCAGCATTTACTACCCTCAGCTACCACCAACATACAGAACCGCGGGCAAAGTCATTTCGTCCGCCACGTAATCGATCCGGGATATAGAATAAAGCATAAAGCGTTGCCAAGTGGGCTGGCTCCCATCAGTTTGGGCTGTGTGGACAGGAAGACAGTGGAGAAGGAAAAGGACTCCGGAAAAAAAAAGTGAGGGGCTATGTCTGGTAAAGATCAGATAGCCTTGCTCGTGGTGCGAGCAGCTTGCTGAGATTGGGATCTGGCGAGAAGCAAGGGGGAGATTCTGGTCTTGGAGGACTAATCTCGTGCTCGGGCGGATGATAGAAGACAAAATCTGTTTGAGTTAGTGAATTTCTTATGTTATATAGGAGAAGCATTGATATACAGTTCCAGGATATTCAGTCCTCACAACACCAGGTTGATGCCAAAAGAACGACATTCAATCAAGGGAATTTCAGGTATGAGGCAGTTCTCCTGTGCTATTATAATAGATGGCTTGTAAGGGTAGTTTGATTTCTGTTCTTGTTATAAAATTTGGAAAACTACTAGAGAAGGCCTCATAGCATAACAATACACGGGGGTGGTGGTATCTGTATTTAAACTTGAAGAAGACTTTGTGCTCATGTATAAAAAAACTGTTCTTAATCCATAAAAGAAACTCCGTATACTAGAACAACGTTATGAAAAAAACTATCAAGAAACTCCTTTAGGGTGTTATAAAAAAAAGATATCAAACGATACAAGCATATTTAACAGCATATATAATAATCATATTATTAATATTATATATATATATATATATATAACAGCTTGAGAATCAGAGAATATAACAGCTAGTGCTCTCTGCACAGTTTCTGAAAATCATCGATAATGTGAAAAACAAGAAATGGACATTTTAGTGGAAAGCTGAAAATATTTATATATAAGTAATTCGATTTGCACTAGCCCTCCAACGCACATACAGGAACTATTAGGATGTACGGGTCTTAGGCTGAATGAACACTGATTTAGCCCGTAGGCTGAACTGCGACATTTCATGAGTGTATTATGTTGTAGACAGAACATTGGACTCGCATGTAAACACATGTTCAAATAAATGTACGAACCGGTGAGGGTCAATCAAACCATTAAAACACTAGACAACTATAGACTAAGATGAATATAACCCAGAGTATATAAAGAAAAGAAACTACACAGGCCTTTTTTCCCCAAATTTGATAACATGAGGAATAGGGGTGGGGTTATCCCTTCTATCTCAGAGAGTAATGCAACCTGTTTAACAGGATTTGTAACCGATAAAAAACTCGGACTTGAACTCATTACACCGATAATATGGAAACTCGCGCAGAAAGTAAATGAATCTTTAGACTGCAAATTCATACATATATAAATTGCCATGCAGCCTCTGGAATACATAGATAACAGTCAAAGAGAAAGTAATATCTGTAGCTTAACATTCACCAAGATAGAGTGCAAATGAAATCAGGGTTTACATTAATCAAAGGGGAAGCAGCGTGCTAACGCTCAACCTGGCAACCATAGGCCACACAGAACATGTACAGAAGAAATTAAACTAGTCATAAGCCACATAACCCTCAATTGAGGTATCAAATTGTGTAGCAAGTTTACATGACCATTGCACAGGCCAATATAATACAGAGAAGTTTCAATAAGAATAAATACAAGCTTGCTGGTGAAACCCTCTACTGGGTTATAGACTGTAGGGTATGTCCCTAGAGGAAAGGAGCTCAGCGAAGGAACCCTCTCAAGTAGAGACGGGTAACTTGACTTGGCATAAAAACGTTCAGACAGTCACCGAAATTGACATGCAAACCTCCTACTCTGGCTTCAAATAACAATGGTGCGAAATGATGGACTTACCTGTGCCGATTGCACCTCCATGCCTAAGAGGGGCTGGTCTAGATACCACAAACAAAGACATAGAATCTTTAAGGTGAATCAAACCTGCAACACAAAAACCAATCGGTGAATGTTATTATCTATGATTATCGGAGCTTTTAGGGTGAAAACGAAGTTGGAGCAATAAGAAAACAACAAAAGAAACCAAGTTCCCTGACCTGTAGGAGGGATCTCTATCAAATTTTTGTGGAAGAAGCTAGTAGAAGGTAGGAGGTGTCGCCGGCTTGCTAACCCTCAAACTGCAGAGCTCATCCGAAGACCTATCAAAATGAGTCGAAACGCGCCAACCCCAGTAGTAAGAATCTGGAAAACAAATGCAAGGAACAATGCTAGCCATACGATGAGATCGGCAGAGTTTCCGCCCTCGATCACATCCGGAATCCCGAGGAGAGCCATACTGTGACGGGTTCAAGTGAATGGCAGTACCATGAATTCATGTGTACAGGGATAACGTCGAGCTAATCCCAAGGAGGGTGGCTGATGTGTCCAGATGTAGGCGCATTTCAGATTAATTCCACGCAGAAGGTGCTGTCACATAGTACCTTCCCTCATTAAAGGCCACTAGACCCCGTATGTGACAGATAGGCGTAGTAAAAAAAATTAAGCCAATTAAACCAATGGAGGGTAAAACCTTTAAGTTAACGAATTAAAAAAAAAAAATATGCTGTTGGTTGGCGCTGGGGATGTGACATATGGTATCAAAGCCCAGCTACAAAACTGAGGCCTCTGGGAATTGGAAATGGGCTACAGAAATAACGCATATAATATAATTACGTTTTATTCGTGCAATTACCAGTTAGTATGCTAATTTTATTTATTTATTTATTTATTTTGTGTCACTTATCTTATGTTTAAGGACCAGACCAAGAATCAGAAGATTGAAAACATGAGAAGAACGGATAGTACATTTCGCAGGAATGCGATGGGATAGGGAGCACCTGGCCCTGAAAATAACCCTGAGCTTTGGGTACAGCTCGGGGAGGAAGCCCGAAATACAAACCAGGCAATTCTAGAGACTGTGCAGCAGCTAAAAAATGAAATGGTTCGGTTACGTGAAGACAACGCACGACTAACAATGGAGCAAGAAAGAATTTTAAAAATTCTATCTGATAGGCAGAACCACCCTCCAGTTAATCCTTGTACGGAATAGCAAAGTGTGTCGGAAGAATAGAATCATCATATACCACCTGAAAGATCGGAAGAAAGAGAGGAACGTTCTGACAATGCATTTGAACAGCAGACCTCAAAAAGGCAAAGGGTGGAGTTGCAAGGAGAATTTCGTAAGATTAAACCACCGCACTTTGACAGGGAACAGGAAGAAGCAGTTGAAGCATGGTTAATTAATATGTACAAATATTTTCAACTGTATGAGTATGATCATAACCTTAAAGCATGGTTGGCTATTTTTCAGCTGCAGGGAAAAGCTACCCTGTGGTGGGAGGAAGTTAAGATTGTAAAAGGAGTGACCGAGCAGACCATTACTTGGGAAAATTTCCAAAGGTACTTCAAGGAGAGATATCTGACCGAGTGCTTCTACGATGAAAAGGCAAGAGAATTCCATGACTTGCGGTTGGGACAGCAGACCATGGAAGAATTTATCACCCGTTTTACTTCCTTGCTTTGTTATGTGCCATATATTAGGGAGGAAAAGGCTAAGGTGCAAAGATTTGTTAGCCATTTTCCACTGTATATGCAGGAGAGGATTGAGTTCGACAATCCAAAGTCAATGGATGAGGCAATTCGTAAAGCCAGAATCTGTTATCAACAGAGCAAACAAAAAGGGGAAACTTCTGGCAGAAAGTGGAATGAAAAAAGAGGCTATAACTCAGTCGGAAGCAACAAAGGAAATCGAAGTGGCGGAGGCAAGGGGAATGGCAAAGGAAAAAACAACAGAACTGAACCAAGAACTTCATCCAAATTCAAGATAGCTAGTGAATCCAGGGTCAGCGAGAAGCCTGCAAGATTGGACAGCAAAGGGGCAGCAAGGCCCTCAGTACAGTGTTAGGGATGTGGAGGGCCTCACTACGTCAAAAACTGTCCACAACGTAAGGGAACCGAACAGTTATCCCAAATCCATGAAGCATCAACCGTTGGCGAGGTAGGACGTAGTGTGCCAATGATTAATGCGGCTCTAGACGATCGTTAGGCAGAATATCAGCCAACCATGGTCGAATTTGAAGGTAAAATCTCAGACCTTACCATAGCTGTTTTAATTGACCTTGGGGCCACACTAAGCTATATTAGTCCAAGGATAGTGGAACATTGTAAATTGCAACCTATTAAATTCAAAAATCCATGGCTAGTATAGCTGGCTACAGGGGCCAAGAGGCGAGTAATGGCAAAAATCAGTGACTGCTCCTTCACAATAGCAGGACAACCAGTGATGGCTGATCTAAATGTGCTTCCTCTTGGTTCATATGACATTATGATTAGTATGGACTGGTTAGAAAAGCATTTTTCGTTAGTTGACTGCAAGAAAAAGATTATTTACTATCGGGATAAGCATGGAGCTAGGAAGGAAATGCAAGGAATTAAGCGGCCAGTGCAGGTTTGACCAATAACTGCAACCCAGCTAGAAAAATGCATCAAAAAAGGGTGTCAGATTTATGTTATCCAAGTGGTTTATGCTAATTCTAAGGATAAAATAGCCACATTAGATAGAATCCATGTAATGCAGGAATTTGCGGATGTGTTTCCAGATGAGATTCCTGGACTGCCGCCAAAAAGGTATATAGACTTTACCATTGAATTGGTACCAGGTGCAGCCCCAGTGTCACAAACACCCTATAGAATGAGTGTGCCTGAATTGACAAAATAAAAAATGTAGCTGCAAGAATTACTAGATAAGGACTATATTCGCCCCAGCATGTCTCCATGGGGAGCCCCAGTATTATTTGTCAAGAAAAAAGACGGAACCCTTCGCATGTGCATTGATTATCGTCAGCTGAACAAGCTGACCATAAAAAACATGTATCCTCTACCTCGGATCGATGAACTGTTCGATCAAGTGAAAGGTGCAACAATGTTCTCTAAGATCGATCTGCGATCAGGTTACCATCAAATCAGGATTAAGGAGGAAGATATCTCTAAAACAACTTTCAGAATGAGGTATGGTCATTATGAATTCATGGTGTTACCCTTCGAGTTAACTAACGCCCCTGCAAATTTCATGTGCTTAATGAACAGCATATTTCATCAATATCTGGATCGATTTGTGCTGATATTTATCGATGATATATTAATATATTCCCGCACCATGGATGAGCACAAGGAACACCTCAGATTGGTGCTACAGACTCTTTAAGAGCACTAGCTATATGCTAAGTTCAGTAAGTGTGATTTCTTCAAGAAAGAAATCCAGTATCTGGGTCACGTGATCATAAAGGAAGGAATTGCGGTAGACCTAGAAAAGATAAGAGCCATAATGGAGTGGCCCGTACTGAAAGATGTAGCAGATATCAGGTCTTTTATGGGATTAGCCAGTTACTACAGAGATTTGTGGAAGGCTTCTCCAAAGTGGCATATCCCATTACTTCCTTACAGAAAAAGGGAAGGGCATTCCAATGGACCCCAGAGTGTCAAAGGAGCTTTCAGCAGTTAAAACATCTACCCACTACATCACCCATTTTGAGCATAGCTGATCCTGATAAGGACTATGTGGTGTGTACTGACGCAAGCAAGGAAGGCGTGGGAGGTGTATTGATGCAAGAAGCTAAAGTGATTGCATATGAGTCTCGGAAGCTAAAGGAGCACGGGGAGAAGTACTCTTCTTACGACTTGGAGTTGGCTGCCATCATACATGCCTTAAAGATGTGGCGGAATTATCTTATGGGTAAGAAATTTCTGTTGCTGACCGACCACCACAGTCTGACCAATTATTTTAGCCAGCCCACTTTAAACACTAGGCAAGCATGGTGGGTCGACTTCTTAAGCAGTTTTGACTTTGAAATCAAACATTTACAGGGGAATGTGAACCGGGTGGTAGATGCCTTAAATCGGAAGGTATAGATTCTGTACAAAATCTCCTTCAGTGTATGGAAAAGCCCTTTCGAGGAAATGATAAGGAAGGAAACATGACAAGGTGCTGAATATCAACAAATAAAACAACAATTACAGCAGTCTACCAGCGAGAAAAATCAGCAAGGATATGAAGTGGATGACGCTGGAATGTTGTACTACAAGAAAAGATTATATGTACCTGATCAAAGCAGCATTAAAAATCTGATTTTAGATGAATTCCATATCAGTCATTATGCTGGACACCCGGGTTATCAAAAAATGATCATTGTGATTTGAAAGGATTACTTTTGGCCAGGAATGAAGAGGAATGTGGCTGAGTATTTGGCGCGGTGCTTAGAGTGTCAACAAATTAAGGCAGAACATTAGCATCCAGTGGGGCTGCTGCAACCGTTACCCATTTCGGAATGGAAATGGGAAACCATCTCTATGGATTTTATCAATGGGTCTGCCTAAGACAAAGAGGAATCATGATTCCATTATGGTGGTGGTAGACAAGTTGAGTAAGGCTGCACAT
The DNA here is from genome assembly GCA_000404065.3 of Pinus taeda. NCBI lineage: Eukaryota > Viridiplantae > Streptophyta > Pinopsida > Pinales > Pinaceae > Pinus > Pinus taeda. The sequence continues at coordinate 49,288 of APFE031356537.1, read as the reverse complement.
TTTATACCTGTGCAATCCACTTACAAGGCTGCACAGATTGCTCATATTTTTATGCAGAATGTGTTCAAATTACATGGACTTCCGAAGACAATAATTTCAGATCATGACGTGAAATTTACGTCGGCCTTTTGGAGAACATTATTTGCAGAATTGGGGACTCAGCTGAACTTCAGTACAGCATATCACCACCAGACCGACGGACAAACAGAGCGAGTGAACCAAGTGGTAGAGGACATGTTGAGAGCCTATGTAATGCAGCAACCAATGCAGTGGGAGGAGTACTTGCACCTGGTTGAGTTCGCATACAATAATGGATATCATACCTCGATGCAAATGAGTCCCTTTGAGGTCCTATATGGCTGGAAATGCCGTACACCCTCAAGTTGGGGTGGACCTGAAGACAAACTGAGATTAGGGCCGGATATGCTTAAGGAAATGGAAGATATGGTAAAAAGGTTGCGTGCTAACTTGAAAGTTGCACAGGACAGGCAAAAGAGCTTTGTTGACCGAAAGAGGAGATTCAAGGAATACCAAGTTGGTGACCATGTTTATATCAGAATTCAAGCCAAAAAGAGTACATTGCAATCGAGTGGGTGTGCCAAGCTGGCACCCCGATATTGTGGACCATTCCAAGTCTTGGCAGGAGTTGGGCTAGTGGCTTACCAGCTCGCCCTGCCAAGTCACATCCGGGTTCACAATGTCTTCCATGTTTCTATGTTGAAAAAATATGTTTATGACCCTAAACATGTGATCAGATGGTAGGAAATTCAGGTGGGAAATTTTGTTATAATAGACCTGTCTAAAAGTTCACTTTTAAAGGAACTAACTTGGAACGTTACATGTTGCAGGTCTAGCCACTGAACATCCTCGACCGGAAAGAAGTACAACTGTGGAGACGAGCTATTACCCAAGTTAAAGTGCAGTGGCGACACTTTGGGCCTGATGAGGCCACTTGGGAAGATGAAGATATCATGAGGAAGGCTCATCCAGGGTTGTTCTTAGACAACAGACATCAAGACGATGTCCAATTTCAGGGGGGGAAGATGTAATACCCCAGGAAGAATGTAATATTTGAATTTACTATGGTTAAAACTGAACATGACATCATTAAGTATTTTTGAATTTAACAACACTAGTTATGACATTTTTAAAGTATGTTGAAATTTAATAGCATTGTTATTATGATTAATATTATTTTATTATGATGG
>APFE031356537.1:20794-32444 GCA_000404065.3 Pinus taeda | reverse complement strand
CTCCATTAAATTTCAATATGAAGTGACTTGGGCAGGTATAAATAATAATTAATGATAAAAATTAAATATAAATGGTGATAGATGTTACTAATTCTGAATAAAATATATACCTATATCAGGTAATAAAAATGATTGATAATAGTTAAATAAATTGTGATAGATTTTGCAAAATCCAAAATCCTAGTTTTCCCACCTTGAACTGCCCATATGAGTAATTGATTGTTGACATGTAGCTCTTTTATACCTCGGTTGTTGACCTGAGCACCATAGGAATTTCCAAGACACTGCGCAGGAGTAGGAGATGAGACTGGCCACTCACTACAGATTACAGAAGCAAAGCTGCTGAGTCCGCTGAGGTGGTTACCAAGTTGCCTGTAGACATTCATTCGTTAAATAATTATCGCAAGTTGCCTTAGAGTCGCATCTAACGAAGGAACTCGGAAACTTCTCCCTTCGTCTACTGTGACACGATTTGTGTCGTCAGTCAACAACAATATCTGATCAATTAATTAATAGTATAAAAAGTCTATTTTATATGCTTCACGTTAATATTTTTAATTGAGCAAGATGTGTGTCACAGCAGAAATATTTTTGATTGGTAAAATGATGGGGATGACCAATAGCTACAGAGATTGATATTTGTGTAGCAGTGTAATTAATAGGAAAAATGCTTTTGGTTTTGGTTTTTGTTTTTTTTTAAATATGGAAATATAATTTAGAGTTAGAGTGTTATTATTTGCTTTTTAGTCCCTGCCCTCTGGGCCTGGCAGGGACTATAGTAATCGGTTTTGGTCGGTGGGCATTAGTTTGGCACGGCGATCAATAAAATTATTTTGGCTTAAACCAATGTTTCTCCACATATCACATTAACCAATACAATATCTTATATTTTCTTATTCTTTTAACCAATCAAAAAAATGTTCATCTTATTTGGCCTCAATACGAGGTATACAGGTTCAAAAGTTAGCAAACAATGGCCAGGAGTACAAGTAATTACAACAATTTCAAAGCTGGATGAAGTAATGCTATCTTCATCCTTAGCATTAATCTCCTAGCATTTAATGTTAGGAAATGTATGGCGAACTAGCTACAATACAATAGCGCCCCTGCCACCGCTTACATGCACGCCTGCCACCACATCTAACAGGTGCCAACTTTCCTCTACACTCGCTGCGCTCTGCTGGAAGCCCCGAAACCACCTGAAGCTCTCTTATACTCCCCACGGTGCCGTCTTCCCGCATGGAGCAGCTACGGATGAAATGCTTGTACGTCTGCGGTCTGTCGAAATGCCGCACCACGGACCAGACGTCCTCCACCGTTGCCCGAATCCGCTGGATGACCATGGAAATGAAGTTTACACTGCAGTAACTCTCCGGTCATGTTAAGAAATTAAGAATGGAGCTCATGGCACATGCACCTCAGATCACCAAGTGTAGCGTATAATAGCAGTAACTCTGACTAAAAACGGCAATTACCTGGTCTTGCGATGTGCGCTACCCTCCCTTCACCAGAGAATGATGGAACGAACTCCAGAGTACAGAATGACCGCTGAATCAGAGCCTCGCTTGGCGGAGAAGAAACAGCCTGAGCTGCGGACGGGGCCTCGCTTTCCTGTGACGAAAGCGTGAGAATTCTACTTTGTTTCAGACGTTCTATTATGCAATTTCGAACTGAATGATTTTCAATATATTATGCAATTTCGAACTGAGATGATTATATATGTTTTTTCTTTGAGTAGCAACTTATAGTCGCTTCTAGCAGTTCTGGAGACAAGCGATAAATCTCGTCAACAGCTTGTCGGAACTTGTATAAGATGTCGGCCTCTCCGACATTTAATTTCATACCCACGTGCTGCTCTTCTTCATGTTCTTTAACCCTAAAACTTCCCCCGGCATCCTCTGCAGTTCGGTGCACATAATCTCCTTCCCTCTTCATGGACTCTTTAGCAAAATCATACATCTCACCTGCAGTTTTCAAGGCTTGCTCTCCCTTCTATTTCATCTTGTCCCCAACATCAGAAATTTTGCCCTTGGCAGAACCATAGACATCACCTGCCATGTGCTGAAGTCTAGAGTGTCGACCGCCGTTAGCTTTTGAACCATTTCCATAAACGAATTAGCATCTCTTGTACTTGCAGAATACTGGAGATCTGCCTGCTTCTGCCTTTTCTTTCCCAGAATGGACCAGTCCCACCTACTTCTTAATGTTATTATGACCAGAACTACCAGTTTCTAGGGCTGATGGAGGATCATCAACAAACCTTCTCGCTTCACAGAATCCTGAAAAATTGTATGTCTGTAGTGTCAAAATTACGAGGCCTGCAAGTGCAAATTTCCATTATTGACAATTGGGGTCTCCATATTCACAGCTCTAACACAGGATACAGACAATTGTATCTTCTATCATTGCATGACATTCGATATTTTGGGAAAAAAAAAAAACAAAAGAATCGGTACGCAGATACCGTTTTTTGTATCACAGAAAACAAAAAAAGGCCTGCATACATCATAGTTATGTTGTCAACCTTAACAGCACTGATGCATTTGGCAGAATCGAAGATCTCTGGCATCTTTTTCTTGTATAAATCGACATTCTCGGCCTCCTTCTTTGAACCTGTGAATTTATCTGTTAATCTTTTACAAACGTCTTTCAAGGTCTCCCCGACTCCAACGCCGCTAGTGTTTGCATCTTTCGCATCCTCTGCAATTCCCCCTAGCTTCATTACTTGTCGGATGTCGGGAAGATGGGAAGGCACAGCCTCTTTCACGCTGGTGCCTGCATCTTTGACAAAGCCTAGGGTTTGAGATACCTTGTCCTTGGCCGACACGTACAATTGTCCAGTTTTATCGTATGTATCATGCGCTTCATTTTTCACGGCCTCTCCTGCTCTACCTTTGACAGAGCCCAGAGTTTGTGATACCTTGTCCTTCACAGACTCGTACACTTCTCTAGTTTTATCATACATATGATATGCTTGATCCTTAACGGCCTCATCTGCTCTATCTTTCACAGTCCCTGCTAAGCCATGGCAGGAGAGCCACCTTAATCAACCTGACGAGTTTACAGTGGTAAACTTCTTGAAACACAGAGAAGAGAAATAACGGATTTGACTCGTTTACAGTGGTGAACTTCTTGAAACACAGAGAAGCGAAAAAAAAAAAAAAAGATTCTGAAACTTCTCGAAACATAGAGAAAGCGAAATAAAGGGTTCTGACGAGTTCACACTGGTAAACTTATTGAAACACAGAAGTGAAAAAAAATATTCCGATGAGTTTACAATGGTAAACTTCTTGACACACAGAGAGCGAAATAAAGGATTCTGACGAGTTTACACTGGTAAACTTCTTGAAACACTGAAGGGAAACGCATGCACTGCTACCGACACGTGAAATCCATGCAAAAGGCTATGTTGTCCGTTCCGTCTTTCTTTGAAAGACTTTGAATATATTAACACAATTCGAAAGTTTCTTTAAAAAGACAGTGGATATATTTATTCATCGCCTTGGTGAATGAAAATTGTTTGGATATATTTTTTCATGTATACGATGATATTAACGATAAATAATAAGCTTATTCTAACTAACAGATAAATAATAAGCTTCATCTATGATATTTATAAGCTAAATAATAAGTTTATCCAATCGGAGTTTAACTAAAATATAACTAATGAGCTCCATCTATGAATAATAAGCTACATGAGCATGTTTATTCGCCACGAGATGATTTACCAAGCTCTAAAACATTTTTTCTATCATAAAATTACTGTTATTTTTGTTTGCACAATGTTCATTAACTTTCGTGGACTTATGCATAACGTTCACTAACTTACGCAATAATGTTCCTTTATATAATGTTCATTAACTTTCGCTGACTTATCCATTCCGTTCACTAACTTACAATAAGCGTAAGCGTAAAATGAAAAGGGACAAAAAACAACCGACCAAATTTTCAGTAAATAGGCGAAGTAAATTTGAAATTCCAAGGCTGGCGGTTACAATGCAATTGGAACCCAAACATTTATTCCTTTAGTTATTATAGGTCATCGTCTCACTGAGTGAGGATTCCGTATGATAAGTAGCGGCTATCAAATCAATCCCTTCACGCCAAAAGAGCTTCTGCTTGCTTTTCATATTTGAAGCCATTAGACTTTGAATTGTCTGCAGACCACACAAAGATGCCCTGCAATTCCCCCTGCTGCTTCAGCATCTGGCATGCCTGAAAGAACCCATGATTGGGCAAGAGACCTCCAGCGTCATTATCTGTACTAAAACTAACCAGTATTCTCCCTCCTTTGTATAGAGATGCCTGAGTATTGTAGTCCTGGATGAACTGAGAAACCGTGGTGCTGGCTTCGTACGCGTAGAACTGGAAGTTAATGTAGTCAATCACGTGCCCGTATTTGCCCCATAAAGCTGTGTAATGGGACTGCACAGCGCCCCGTCTTGGAAGGGGGCAATGGACGCGAAGGAGATGACTTTGCTCTGCTTTAACTGCGTGATCAACTGACCGATGCAATTTACAAACGTGTTATCGTCGGCCTGAAAATACTCGTAGTCGATGTCGATGCCATCGAGATGGTATTCTTCGATTACCTTCGACAGCGACGTGACAGCGTTGTTAACCCACGAAGACACCGAGGATGGCTTGAACTGGACGGGGTGACCGTTGCCCACGCTATCCCTGCCGAAGCTCAGCGCGACCTTCACGTTCTTGTGTTGGGCCTTTATGGCCTGCACGGCCTTGGGAGTCAGGCTGCCGGTGTCCCAGAAGATGTTGAACTTTCTGTTTGTGGGAGAAGGGGGAGCGGATCCGGTCGTATAATCGATGGCGAATGAGAGAATGAAGTGGACCTCCACCGCCGGATTGATTGGCACATCTGAAAATTTCATGCCGTTGAAGAAGGCACCTATGTATTCCCTCAAGCTATGGCCGTTCGCTCCTGCACACAGATGGCACAAATAGAAGAATGTTATGTTATGCCTAATAGTTTTGATAAACAAAACAAGTTTAAGCAATTCTGCATTCCAAAAGCGCTTCCATACCCATAGCGATAGGAAGCAGATTATGCAGCTAAAGAACAATAGCCAGAAGTTTGCGTATCTCCATGGAGGCCATTACAACACGCAGCAACCGCTCTGGATTGATTGATATTGTTATCGAACTCAATACCAGATTGATTTATATTGCGTTACCATTCTGAGCCTCTTTATATAGACCCCTGAAAAGATCAATCGTGTTTATGGTGAGCATGAATTGATTTGGCCAAAACTTAGTCGTCCACGTTAGTGATAGAAAAAGTAGTGGTGCAGCAAAGGTCAAGGATTACAACTCTCCTGGGTTCTAGTCCACTGGCTCACACACGACTACAACTCTCCTGGGCTCTTTATGGTTCCACTGGACAAGTCGGCATTCCTGTCTCCAATCATTTGGAATAGCAAGCGTTGCAACTACAATTGGTTCCACACTTGCAACAGTCTGTAACCATCAAAATTCCACAAGTCAGCCATGACTGCAAAACATGGTAACTATACTACTGTCTTTCAATTGAAAACTTGGCTGGGGCAGATTTAAACAGATTCGGCATGCTTAAAGCTATAATTTCTCTGCACTGAAATTGTTGGACTGCAATAATGGTCTGAGATCTCATGGCAGGGATTTGCTGCCATGCAGCTCGTCTTGTTTAAATGGTTAAATGGATTTAGTTTTTTCAAATCTAAAATTTTTAGATATTAGAATTTGTGGATTAATAGGAAAAATGCTTTTGGTTTTTGTTTTTTTAAATATGGAAATATAATTTAGAGTTAGAGTGTTATTATTTTCTTTTTTAAATGTTTAAATGGATTTAGTTTTTTCAAATCTAAAATTTTTTGAGATATTAGAATTTGTGGATTAATAGGAAAAATGCTTTTGGTTTTCGTTTTTGTTTTTTTAAATATGGAAATATAATTTAGAGTTAGAGTGTTATTATTTGCTTTTTTAAATGTTTAAAGGGATTTAGTTTTTTCAAGATATTAGAATTTGTAGATTAAACAATTTAAATTATGATTATTAGAAATTTATAAAAGATTTTTTTGACAAAATTCATCAAGAAAAATGTTTGTAAGTTGACATTTATCTTATTAGTTAGACTAGACATTTATTTTATTGGTTAGGCATGAATATTCTAAATAGTTTCAACTTAATACTTTTTGTTAATAAAGTTTAATTGGTTTTATTTTTTATTATTTTTTAAACTAAAATTTGGTGACATAATTCAGGGAGATCCTCTGTTTTGCAAATTAAAATACTTCATATTGCTTCATAAATATTGAAAGACTATAAGAAGAGCCTAAAGCAATGCCTAGAGCCAAGGCATTACGCTTGACACCTCCTTCACAAAAATACCATAGAGAGGCGGCTCACCAAAAAATCTATCTATCAACTAGTAACAAACATTGAACACCAACATAAGGAGCGACCTTGCTTTACCAAAAACTTCACACGAGGAGCAACCTTGTTTTACCGAAAACTTCATACCAGTTGTTGAGCATTATCATTATATTGCTTTGGAGATAAAAACTAACCTTAGAGTCTTGAGAGAAAAAGAAAAAAATTAAAACATATGGCCACAAACCATCCAGTTGTTGAGCATTATCATTATATTGCTTTGGAGATAAAAACTAACCTTAGAGTCCTGAGAGAAAAAGAAAAAAATTAAAACACATGGCCACAAACCATGTAAGTCACGGCCATTTGCAAATAAGAAAACAACCACATACCTCATCAAAACCATCAAAACCAACGAGAGACTCATAATTTACCCACAACCTTTCACCCTTGCTAATCAATCTTTTAGGAAGAGATGTTGGCCATAGCCCATGCATTAGAACTTGGGGGATGAATTCTCTCTCCCTCTGAGTCACATGGTATGTGGCTCTCCAAATGCATCAAATAGGTGGCTATATTGTCCACACAAAACCTCAAGTTCTTTAGAATTCTCTTTTCATGTTCAATAGAGGCAAAAATGTTATACTTTTCCACCTACTTGCCTCCTAAAACCAACACGAGAAGAGTTTTTATTTGCTAGGATCTATAACACAACTTGATATGTCTTCCAACATGTCCAACTCTACAAGAGATTGTCTCTCTTCACCTTCTTTAATCTCCGGAATGCTTATCTACATTAAAATAGGTCACCACAAACTCATGAGTAAAAGAATTTGTACCATGATGGTTGCCACCTCCTCCCCTCATGCTTTTCCCTATCTTCCTCTGCGGCATCATAGAATCAGAAGAGTCTTCCTCAATTTCCTTGAAAGAGCTGCCTCTTCCTATAAAATGATAAGAAAACTGGCTTGACTCGACCTTGGAAAGTCTATGGTATCACCAAATAACTTCGTGAGAGACAAAACAATTGACTTCACAAGAAAACCCACCAAGTAAAGAGATGGACAAATCCTTATCAACTAAAGACTTGACCCCTTTACCAATGAGCTTACCAATGATTACTCATGACCAAAAAACACTGTGCAAAAAAATCCTACAACCCACGGATCATTACCCCACAACCCAAAAAACCCACAGATCATTACCCCACAACCCAAAAGCTAGTGTGCTGGAAAAACCTACACACTATTAACCACACTCAACCCACAACAAAAGGCAAGCTCTGCTAACAAATACACCCAAATCAGCCTTGGACTAGAAAGCTAGATTCCTGACTTCCCTGAAAAGGGACAAACTCAACCTTCAATGCCAAACCATATTCACAAACCCATCAAAAACCCAACCCCTAGGATGCAAATCACAATCAACAACTGAGACGCTAACGCAAAACCTATTCTCCTGGAAATACTGTACCAGACATAAATTTAAACTAGTCAAAGATTGTATAAGTCAAAATAAATATATATGTATACATTAGGTAATAATAAAGAACTATAATAAATAAAGATAAATTTGACATATTCTTCCAACTTCAAAATCATTTTTCCCCACATTGAACTACGCTGCGTAGATGAGTAATGTAAGGTTGTCATTTAACTCTTTTACAGGCTCCTTATCAAAAAATTTACAGAAATGAGAAATAAGTTTCAAAAGGAAAACTTAAAAAGCAAAATCACATATACAAAGTTGAAATATGTTGAAAAAGAGAACTTCGGAAATAATAACTATAAGTGGAAATACATATACGAACTATAGCGTCAGCCGTAACACAACATTCTTAGGGCCATGATATCGAAAAGACTCCAGATCTAAGGGTGGGTCTTAACGAAACAAAGATAACTACATCGACAGAAAATCTTGCTTGATCTCTTATTTACCACTTTTCTCCCAAATTGATTCCATATGAAATTGGCCCAGTCTCTTTATTTGCTCGAACTACCAGTATATAGCATATGACGTAAACTTCACGGTTCATCTCTCAGTATCTCCCTTACTTGTCGACATAAGCGCGAATTTTTGTAGCTTTAATCTCTTCCCCCATGGACGATCACTGCTACACCGGCGATGGCAGCTTAATTCCTTATCAGGCATTTCGACGACACTGCGCAGGAGTTGAAGATGACACTGACCACTCACTACAGAATACAGAAGCAAAGCTGCCGAGTCCACTGAAATGGTTACCGAGTGGCCTGTTGCCATAAATTCGTTAAATAAGTAGTCGATCGCTGCCATTCATTCATACAGTCTCGTGTAACCAAGGAACTCCGAATCTTCTCCCTCCGTCTGCTCTTCCAGGACTTGTGCGGTCAGTCAACGAGAACAATATCTAATCAATTAAAATATTAGTATAGAAAGTCCATTTTATAGAATTATATTTCACTCTATCGCATTTGTTCTCTTACTTTTCGCAAGAGGCAAATTCGACTCATTTCCCTGGCCCTTGAGTAGTTTCATGGTCTATTTTGCACAGAATATGCCCCTTGCCAGATGCATCCATCTACAGACCGATCCACTACTTTTTAGCACTTGAAATAAAACCTATCCTTAAGGTTCCATTACTTATTGTTTATTACTTGTTTTAGGCTTAAAAATATTATTTTAACGCAGATCATATTCCTTCCTGTTTTGACCATTCGGTTCAACTTTTATTTCATTGTAAACATTACTATTAGTTAATGTTAGTTAACAATCAAAAATAATATTATTAATTACTAATAGCAATAATATTTAATAATTATTATTTAATATTAAAGTTTCAAGTTAAATATTTTTGTTCACTTTTGTTTGTATGAGATTTTCTTGTTTGTATAAGATTTTGGTTGTGCTGAGTCTATGAAGGCATACATACTCTAGCCCCTTTGGTTTTGAACTTGTGATCTCTTACAATGAAACACATGCTCACTCACAATAATAATAATGAAAGCTTATTAATGTAATTGTGCATGTGATTGATATATGCCTTCAACATATATCAACCACATTTACTAATTTGGTTGTCCTAGTTTTAACAGAGATCATATTCATTCATCAACCACTACCATTTGAGCTACCCCATGCGGAAATATATGTCTATTATATTAAACAAAATAATAATAATTTTTTTTTAATGCTTGGGAGAACACCCATTTTTTATTATATATATAAAGCAAATTTACACCACATAGTTTTATCCCCGTGGCCTCCACTTGCCCCGAGGGGAAACTGAGTCTGTTGGCCACTGGTCAACATTATATGCTATCCAAAACCAGCTATATAACTATGACAACTGACATAAACAACTAGAAATTTAAATGTTAAACAAAAACATAGCATAGGGAGACTAATCTTTCTTGACATTCCGCTCCTCAGAATCTGAGGCTACTAGGGCAGTATCATCAGCAATTTCTTCTGGCATTCCATAGAGCTCCACAGTGCAAGGAATGTGTCGGTCTATAAGGTACATCCTGATGTCTTGTTTGTGCAGTTGAAATAAGATCTTCTCCATGTATTTCTTGTAATTGGGAAGACCCTACATTGTAACTGCCATCACCACAAAAATTTTCTCCATTGCTTTGCCAAGCAAATTTTTCATCAGAAAATACAGGTACAGGGTGTGCTTGAATTGTGTAATTCACCTTCGAGTAGTCCCCCTGTCAGGCACCATTACTCTCTAGACTTTTATTTTATCATCCGGTTCCATTTCATGTTTTAACTGGTCTTCCCAGTCGCATGTCAAATTTCGGATATCCTCATCTGTTTCCTCCTTGTATGCCATTGTGGCCTCAACGGCCTTCTGTCATGCTTGATTGTTTGGTTTCCCGTGGTTCTGAGCCCTTGCTGCCACGACCACGTCCTCGTTTTGTTGGAGCCATACATTGTTGCTTTGTGCCTTATAGACATTCCAACACTGTTATCTTCACCGTTTCATTCACCTCAACCCAACACGACTACACTAGCCTTGCTTCTCTGCCCTACTTGGCCTGTAACGAGCTATGATATCCTTATGTCCACAAGTTGCCAATGGAAGTGGGTTTTGAGCCGAGATCCCCCAGTTTATTAACATGCCTCTCTCCCTTGTCAAGGTGTTGAGGTTGGTCTTCCCCTTGCAGCCATAGCCCGACCCTCAGACCCATCTAGAGCCCGACATTGCAAGTTCTTTTAAACTTGCGAGCCCTTCCCTCTGCCAGCAATTTTCTGCCCAATTTTTTCTCACCCTTCTGTCTCTCATGCCACCCAGGGCCCCTAACTGTATTCGTATGACTTTGCATTGTCATTACTAGGGTTCGCTCAGACAATTGCCCACCCTACTAGTATCCTTCACCCCTGCCTACGTCTCTCCCTTGCCTCGCTTGGCTACACACAGTCCCCCAAGCATGGCTTGCCCTTTAGCCCCCATATCCTCGGGTTGGCCATTTGGGTGGGGTTTTGTATTGAAGATCCGCTCGGCATTAATCATGCCATAACCACAACTTTTGCTTGAAAGAAAAATAAATATAATGCAAAGCCAAACGATAGCTCCCCATTGTCTTCCCTGGTTTCTCCCTAGCTAAACTAAGCCCCATTGGGGTGGCCTCTCGCCTTTTCCTCCTCCCTAGTTGAACTCCCACCAGCTCATGGAACTGCCCCTTGAACCCGACCAGAACTTATTAATTAAACGAGGGCGAGACCAAACTACATACCAGTGAGCCATCGTTTACCCGCATAATTGGTTTCTTCGCCTCCCTTACACTCTGCAATGCCTCCTATCTCTGCCACACAATTCACCTTCCCAACATGTCGAATACCTCTTCACAATCCGCCACCCTCACTTAATCCTCCCTCCACCACCTTGCGAGGCCACCACCCATGCATTCAAGGCAAAGAGCACTGCACTCCCTACCTTGAGCATGTGGGGTGCAGCTGAAATGAACTCAGTTATACTAACAATGTCAACACAAGCCTCGCTCCTCTAATACCTTCCCTTATCCCAATTAGGAGAATATTAAAATATTTTAACCACTAAATAATATTAAAATATTTTAAGAATGTCATTTTTTTTCCAAATTTTCATAGTTGAATATATAATATATCTAAAGTTAAAATAAATATATGATGTGTCAACTCTATTTTAAATATGGAAGGAATTACATATCTACCTTGCAACAAATAACTTCAAACATAAATTAAAATTTCCTCAAAAATATTTTAATTGGTGTTAAAATATTTTACTTAATTGACGTAATTTTTTTATTGATAATGTTTTTTA
>APFE031356537.1:3309-20175 GCA_000404065.3 Pinus taeda | reverse complement strand
CCCAATTCTTCAGACTTCATCTCTTCCTTATATTGAATGGTAAAGAGTATTTTAAAATAATTAATTTTTATTTTTTTTTATAGTTCTAATGGTTTATTTATAATTTTGTTTTTCTTTATTGCATAGGTCATAGTTGTTTAATGAATTTTTTGAACCACGACGAATCACTCTTTATACATATATATAAAAGGACCCTAAAACTATTTTCATTAATTAGGTAAGGTTTCTCTAATAAACTCAAAGCCCCACCCCTGTCAGTGGCTGTGCAATTGGTTGTTTCAATCGTACGATTTCATTCTTTGTGGGATAGACTAATTCAATTTGTGAGCAATTCAAAGCAATACACTGCAATAGATTTGGGAGAACCTGGAAGGCTAGTGCGGGAGTATAACCTCTCTAGTTGCTTTTGGGTTGGGAATTATTTTATCGATTACACTATTTTATTGAATTGTCATGAAAGTTGGAGCTTGGCCCTTCTTTCAGGCTATGGAGCCCCTCGGAAAGCGACCTTAAAATCTCGGTCTCACCAATGAGAGGCATGTCGTATTTACAGGCCACAGACCTTTTAAGTCTTCTTCTTGCACTGGTTAACTGTGGATCTTGTGTGCCCCAACAAAAAGGTCACCTTTTTCAACTCAAGGCATTGGGAGAGGGAATATGTAAGAAGAGGTTGTACCTTTTTACTAAGCAAAAGGGCATAGAGGTAATTCATGCCTTGAGGAAAGGGCAGAAGGATATGGTACAAGATGATCTGATGACATTGCACATACAAGAGGAACTAAATCGAGTGAAAAGGGAGGGAGACATTAAAAAATAAAAATAATTAAAAAAATAGCATTTTTAAAGATTAAAAATTAAAAACAAAAAATAAAAAATTAAAATGATTAAACACAAAAAAAAAACTTATAAATAAATAATTTATTAAAAATTATAAAATAAAAAAAATTACAAATAAAAATTTAAAATTATATTTGAATTTGAAAATTTAAATAAATAAAATTAATGAAAATTTAATAAAAAATATCTAAAACCAAAAATTTTTGAGGGTCAATCCTCTGGCCTCACCTGCGCTTAAAGCCAAACATCGCCCCTTAGCATGGGGTGGCCAAGACAGGCATTGTGTGAACAGGCGCTCGCAAGTCAATGCTTACCAGTCGACCATGTGAAGAGAGTAAATTCCTGGACATCAATCCTGCCCAGGGAAAACAACATAATATTTCTTTTACACTTTTTAAATATTTTTTAATTTTTTAATAAATTTTATTGATATATTTATATATTTCATTTATTTTATTTTAAAAATTTTAATGATGAAAATTATTTTTCATATATATTTTAAATTTTTAGTATAATTTTATTTTTATTCAATTTTTTTTAATAAAATATATATTATTATGCATGTATTTTTTTTATTATATTCTCTCTCACAACACACATATATATATATATATATTAATTATTTTTATTTTAATTTTTGATTAAATGATTTAGAATAATTAAATTATTTGGTCAATATTTTAATTATAATATATTTTTTTTATATTTTTATTATTGTAAATTATTAATAAATAATAAATAAAATTATCAATTTCTCATAAAAATTAAGAAAAAGTGCTTATCATATTTTTTAATGGGTATTTTAACTATTTTTTTTTGTATATAATTAAAAAAGGATATAGACTAACTTATAGAAAAAATAGCTTTTTCCACCAAAATATCATGATAAAATTTCAAGCAATATTGTGATTATTTGCTCTTTAAAATAGTTTTTTGAATGCATAAATGGGTTCAACACAAAAACCTTAGGGCTCTCCCATTCTATAGATTAAACAGCTCAAACTAAGATTTTAAAAATATATGCCGAAATTTGGTGAAAATTAACTAGAAAAATACCCTAAAATGGCTATTTGGTCTATAAGTTAGACTACTCCATAAATATTATATTTTTTAATGTTCCATTGAAAATGAGTCAAGTTTTATGGAGCTAAGTTTTCGCTCTTTGAATTAGGTGGTCATTTTTAACCTTTTTTTAGTCATGATATTGGATTTATAATACTATGGTTGAAAAAAAGTTGAAATTTTAAGCTTTTTATATATTCATCATATTTGTTTTAATTTCATGGTTGAAAAAGTCATAATATTAACATTTTTCAAGAGTCATGATAGAAAATGGCTGGATTTTTTAGGTTTCCTATGATCATGATTTTTGTTTTTAATGTCATGTCTAAATAACCCTAAAAAAAAGAGTGACACCACATCACCAATTTTCAACTTCCTGGTGTTTTTTTTTTTAATCTTTTTGTGATCAAAACTAGGAGTTTGTTGGGTAAGAGTTCTCGTTTTCATGTTATTGTTATCCTTAAATTGGTTCCATTATTGGTTCTGGGTGAGTTGAGAAAACCTTGAAGTATGGTGACATCATAATAGATCAATGGTTTTAGTAATTCGGTAGCCATTTGTTTGGCATCAACATTTTGATAATGTTTGAAAATGGCAAGTAGGGCTATAAATAGACTTTACTAATCAAAAACAAGAAAAAAAAGTTTTTTAAGTAGAGCGTTATAAAAAATAGCTACTACATACCCTGTTTTTAAAGAAATATGTGCGTAATCTCTACAAAGTTGTTAGATTTCTTTAAATTGAGAGATATTCTTCTTTAGCTCTAATTTTAGTGTGAAATTGAAATATTCCATCATAATAATTCCATTATCTTAATTCATATATTTATATTATAGTATTCTTAATTAATATTATAAATATTTTTAAACAATTTTAATTTGAATTTATCATATTAAACATTCTCATTTATCGTAATGCTGGCCATATAAATAAATTGTGATGCTGGCAATATAAAGTACTCCTCTTCCTTATTCTCATCTTCAATCAATATAAATTTAGAGAATGAAAATAAGAACATATGTTCTTCGACTTCCTTTATCTCATATTAACATAATGTTATTTACAGAGATTTTCATAAAAAATTATCCCATGAATACGCCTCTAAAAACAAATCATTATTAAAAAAGTACTTTTAAACAAGTTATTAATTCCTTTGGTACACGGTTTTTGTTATTATAAATCATATACCTTATTTCAACTTTATTTATGTTCCAAATAATATGGATGTTACCGTCATAATTTTTAACAATGACATTTATAGAACTATTTAAATACAGAATAAATAGAATGGCATTGGTTTACACTTTCCACATTATATCACTTAGGTAGCGTCCTTGCCAAGTAGGTCTAAAATGTGCGAAGCTTTTAGTTTAAATTGATATTACTTCACTACACAGATTACCACATCCTTAAGGATCATAAGGTATTAATATCACGGTAATGAGTATTAAATTTCTTTGAGGTTCTGGGTAGGAATTAGTTTTGTTCGCGAAACACTGAACTCTTTAAATTTATTGATTTTATTAAAGCACGTACGTGAGAAACCAGTGAAAACATTCTGATAATCTGCGAAATCGACCCCATTAGGATTTCTCAAAGCAACGGTGATAATCCCAAAACGATCAAGATCTTTCTCCTCTCATATAATCAATGGACCTGGCGGAATTCTCCTCCCCGATGACAACTATTGCAGGCTGCAGTGCCTACTTAAATCTACACTTCTGCCTTCGTCTACTGTTACAGTATTTGTGTCGTCAGTCAGCGTGAACAATATCCGATCAATTAATTCATGGTATAGAAAGTCGATTTTATATGCAGAGATCGTACGTCTGCTCCATGGGTAGGTCGATCTTTTATCGATGGTTTCACGTTAATATTTTAATTGAGCGTACAAAGATGATATATTTGTGGAGCAGAACAAAATGGGTTTTTTTCAAGAAAATAGGGCAATACAGTTTTGAGCCATATTTTCATTATTTCTGGTGTTAAATGCAAATTTTGAATGTTTAAATAGATTTTTTATTTTAAAATTTCTTAAAATACTAAAATTGGTAGATTAAATAATCTAAATTAGGATTAATAAAATTTTCTACATGATTTTGAACCAAATTATCAGAAAAATGTGTGTAAAATGTCATTTTTTTAATTAGTTAGGCTACACAATAGCTTCATAAATATTATAAATGGTTTCAAGTTAATATTTTTAATGAGTAAAGTTTAATTGTTTTAATTTTTTTTTTTAAATTATAATTTGGTGATATGATTGGGAAGTTATTTATTTATCTATTTATTTTTTTATTTTTTTTCTGATATTACTTCAAAAAAACAAGAGTACATCATAGGCATTTGGTTCCCTAAAAATACCTAAACTATTAAATGAACCAAACATATATTCCTCAATTATGATATAGACCAAAAAAACATTATAAACATTAAAATACAATAAGAGGAGGAATCTAGAACAAAGTCTAGAGCCAAGGCATTAGGCTTCACACCTCTGTCACAAAAATACCACAGAGTCAAGAAAGGCATAGTCAACGAGTAACAAACATTGAAGACCAACATAAGGAGCCATCCTCCTTTACCTAGAAATTCACACCAATTGCTGAGCATCATACTTATATTGCTTTGGAGACAAAAACCAACATTAGAGACTAAGACTTGAGACCCAAAGCAACAGTTTAAAACACATGGCCACAAACCATCTAAGTCACCATCATTTGTAGATAAGAAGACTACCACAAATCTCATCAAAACCAATAGGGGAGACCCGCAATTTATCCACCTCCTTTCACACTTGCTAATCATTCTCTTAGGAAGAGATGTTGCCGAGAGCCCATGCACTAGAACCCGAGGGATCTATTTCTTGTCCCCCCCTCTGGGTCACACGATATGTGGTTATCCACATGCATCAAAGGGATCACTATATTGTCCACACAAAACCTCAATTTCCTTAGAGTTATCTTTACATCTTCAATAAAGGAGAAAATGTTATACTTTTCCACCTGCTTGTCTCTAGAACCAACCCCGAAAGTGTTTTCATTTTCCAGTGAAGTGCCACTGAATTCATGTACGACTTACACCTTTTCCTGGTATGGTCACGGTCTGGAACCCAACTTGATATGCCTTCCAACAATTGTAACTCTGAGAGATATTGTTTCTCTTCACCTTTTCTAATCTCCAACTCATGTATCTCTTAATGAGCCTTAGGAGGAATAAATTAAAATAGGTCACCACAAAGTCATAAGTAAAAAGCATTGTTCAACATTGGATTGGATGAGAGTTGTCATCTCCTCCTCTGTCGCTCCTCCCTCTCTACCTGTGCGGCATCGTAGAATCATAAGAGGCTTGTTTGATTTCCATGAAAGGGTTGTCTCTACCTATAAAGGGACACGATAACTGACTTGACTCAACCTTGCTAAGACGCGAGTACCACCAAATAACTTCATCACAGAAACACCAGACAAAATAATTGATTTTAGATGAAGACCCACCAGAGAAGGAGATGGAAAACTCCTTATCAACGAGAGACTCAACTCCCTTTACCACTGATTACATCATTCATTACCCCATGACCAAGACACTACTACGCTAAAAAGACTACAAACCGTTAACCTAACTCGGCACACAATAGAAAGAAAGCTTTGCTAACAATGACACCTAAACAACCCTTTGACTCGAAACCTCGATTCCTACTTCTCTAAGAAGGGACAGACCCAACATCCAAGGCCAAACCGATTTCACAAACCCATCGAAAACCCCAACCCCTAAAATGCAAATCACAATCAATAATTGAGATGCTAAACCCAAAAACCTATTCTCCTACAAATAATTTAAAGACCAATAGAAGAGCACAAGAGTTACTGCCTCCATACACTAACAAGAAATTCCCATTGAAAGCTTATGTCTTCTCACATCGGTGTGTCTGAGGAGTGAATTCCCATTGAAAGCTTATGTCTTCTAACATCGGTGTGTCTGACGAGTGAAACTCCCACCAAGAAACCAAATTATGGAGGCTCAAAACTCCATCACTCCCTTCTAAAACAATAAATCACCCCTAGAAAGACTTATAATATCACTATGCCACAACAACATGGGACTAACCCTCCTTACCGAAAACTCACCACCAACAATTGCTACTATACCACGGAGACAAAGAGGTGAGGGATTCCCTACTCCTCCATCCCAAATTACACAAATGCCTTTGACCTCCATCCCCATCAATTCATATCCCCTCTAGCAACAGGAGGAATGCATGCTCATACATGTGGGATGCATACTCCTCTCCTCAATGGGGATTTATTCCAATATGGACCGTGAAAGAATGCATGCTCATACATGGGGGATAACAAGTACATACTCCCCTCCTCAATGGAAATTTATTCTAATATGAAATTTATTCTAATATGGGTGCTAGACACAATGTCCAAGATACCAAGTGCATACTCACGATGTATTCCAATATGGGTGGTGGACAAAATGTCTTGGTCCCACTAGACTTGTTCCTCTCTTCATAATATCTCCATTTAGAAATAATTAGGAGAGATTATTAATTTTTATTTTCTAAAATGTATTTTTAAATACATAAAAAAATTAAAACAATAAAAACATCAAAGGCAATAAATTTTTACAAACATGAAAACTATAATTTTAAATAAAACTGATAGGAACAAATATATTAAAAAAGAAAAAATATAAAACGCTTAGTTATATTTTTTTAATAAATAATTGGTGAAGAAATATAGTGGATAAGGCTTTGGATTGGTAAGATACTCTTTATTAAACAATGATAATGATAAATATACAATTTTAAGAATTGTTTTAGTTATAAAATTTATTGATAATTTTATTAGTTTTGTAAAAATTCACCTTAAACCATAAAAATTTAAAACTTCTCTAATTAAATTAAACCCTAAATTAAAAATGGATAAACGGTTAGATATTATGGAAATTTTTAAATATTTCCCTAAATTAAAAATGGATAAACGGTTAGATATTATGGAAATTTTTAAATATTTCGTTGGGAGTATACTAAAAATATAGAGATGACTCATCCCTTCACGTAAAATTCATATTTCTGAGCATTTCAGGAATAGCTATTGTAGAGATATTTTCTATTTGATTCCAAAGGAACAAGATTTTAAATATATATACATACAAGCATTTAAAATCAAAATTTCAGAGTCCACTCCTCTTATAGGTCTTCTTGGGATAGATTAGTATAACATCATAATTTAGGGATCGCATGTCTTTTTGATCATTCGTTCTAAATAATATGCGTTAGAAATCTACTGAAGCCATCGTTTCAAATAATGCCATTCTTCTCAAAATAATGAGTCCGTATACACTAACTCATAAGATTTAATGATAACAATAAGAAAAATAAATGGTAAACTCATAACATTTAATGATAACAATAAGAAAAATAAATGGTAATGGACTATAGAACTCAAAATAAAATATATCTGTATACATTAGGTAATGATAAGGAGCGATAATAAATAAAGATAAATTGTGATAGATTCTTCCAACTTCAAAATCAATTTTTCCCCCGCATTGAACTGCGTTGCGTAGATGAGTAACGGATGGCTGTCATTTAAGTCTTTCACAGGCTCTTTATCAGACAGGTTTACGGAAACTGGGAAACAAGTCGCAAAAGGAAAACGTAACAAACAATAACAGATATACAAAGTTGAAATATGTTGCAAAAAGGAGAACTTCAGATATAATAACTATAAGTGGAAATACATATACGAACTATAGCCTCAGCCATAACACAACAGGCTTAGGTCCATGACATCGAAAAGACTCAAAATCTAAGGGTAAGTGTTAACAAAGATAACTACATCGACAGACAATCTTGCTTGACATCTTATTTACCACTTTTCTCCCGAATTGATTCTATATGAAATCGACCCAGTCTCTTTATTTGCTCGAACTAACAATATATAGCATATGACGTAAACTTCACGGTTCATCTCTCAGTATCTCCCTCACTTGCCGACATAAGCGTGGATTTTTTAAGCTTTAATTTCTTCCGCCATGGACGATCACTGATACACCGGCGATGGCAGCTTAATTCCTTATCAGGCATTTCGAGGACACTGCGCAGGAGTAGGAGATGACACTGGTCACTCTCTCCAGATTACAGGAGCAAAGCTGCTGAGTCTTCTGAAGTGGTTGCCGAGTTGTCTGTTGCCATTCCTTCGTTAAATAAGTAGTCGCACGCTGCCATTCATTCATACAATCGCGTCTTACGCAGGAACGCCGAAACTTCTCCCTTCGTCTGCTGTGCCAGGATTTGTGTCGGCGGTCAACGACAACAATATCTCATTAATTAAAATAATAGTATAGAAAGTCTATTTTATAAAAGTAATTTCCACTTTATCGTATTTGTTCCATTACTTTTCGCAAGAGGCAAATTAGACTCATTTCCCTGGCCCTTCAGTAGTTTCATGGTTTATTCTGCACAGAATTTGCCCCTTGCAAGATGAGCCTCCTCCAGTCCCATGTGCTACTTTTTTTACCACTGGAAGTAAAACCTATTCTTAAAAGGTTACAATACGTATGCTTTATTACTTTTTTGACTTAAAATTATTATTTTGACGGAGATCATATTCCTTCATCTTTTGAGGATTCCGATTCAACTTTTACATCATTCAATTTTTATTTTTTTAAATGTATATAATAATTATTATTTTTAATAATAAAAACAATAGGATTAATTAATAATAATATTTATTATTATAATAATTATAATGAAAGTGTATATTAATTACATTTACTAAGATGGTTGTTCTGTGATCGATATAACCTCTAAACATATATCCATAAAGAATATCAATCATCTTTATTAATGTAGTTATATTATTTTTAAAAGAGATCATATTGATTTATGTTTTGAAGATTAAGAAACAAAAATCTATATATTCATTATGATATTATAATGAACATAATTTTGTGTATTTATTGAGATCTAATTTTTATTTTTATTATATCAAAGTTTAAAGTGTACAACATTTATATGAAAGTCTAAAGTGTACAACATTTATCTATTTTTTTATATAGAAAGAAAAAGTTAATGCCATTTGTAATTAATTTTATATTAACATTATTCATAATAAAAATATTTATATTTTTATTTTTATGAACAATAAATATAGGATGTGTCAAGTTTATACTAAATATACAAGGAATTATATATCTATCCTATAATAAATATTTTTAAACATAAACTAAAACCTTTTTAAAAATATTTTAATTGGTGTTAATTTTTTTACTTAATTGACATAATTTTTTTATTGATAAATCAAAATAAATAGGATGTGTCAAATTCTATGCTAAATATACAGGAATTACATATCTATCCTATAATAAACCATGTTGGAACATAACATATCTATCTATCTATATAATATAATAATATTAGTATATATATATAATATTAGTTTGACGTAATTTTTATGATAATGAATTTTTTAAACAAGAAATGGTGTTTTTAATTATTTTTATTTTTATAAATCATTTAATTTAAAGTGAAATTGAAAAATTTTTTTTATGATTAACCATTTATATCTTTCCTTTTTTTTCAACATCAAACACAAAAAAAATAAATCTAAATTCCTTAATCAATGGAAGAGAAAATATATATTAAAACATAAATAACATTTAATTTAATATTTATTTATTAATAAATCTTAAATAATTAATTAAAATATTTCCATAATATATAATGTTTTTTTTATCTTAATCTATCAAGAGTCCCATAATTTCAATATTCTTTCTTAATATTAATGGTATTGTGATATTCTTCAATTGGGTAAAGAGTCCTTTTTAAAATAATTATTAATTTTATTTCTCTAGAGTTTTAATTGTTTTTTATTATTTTTTTTGCTTGATTCTATAAGGTCATATTTGTTTATTTATTTTTTTAAAACAAAATTAAAATTAAAATAAAACACATTTTCATATAATTAAAATAATAAATTAGAAAAAATCAGATTGAAAATTCAAAATAAAAAGTAATAATAAAATACTAAAATTAAAACAAACTAAATTTACATATAATTTAATTTAAAAAAATAAATTAAAAACGATAATAATGAGGAGGGGAAATGCCCTAAATCACCCTCACTTACAATTGACACAGAAAAAATTCTGCCTTCAAAGTTTGGGAGGGCAATGTTAGGCACTGCCCTTTCACCATGGTGTCCTCTAGTAGGCACCGTCTGAACGCGCTCTGGCTGAATCACTGCCTACCAAATTGACTATGTAGAAGAAAGGAAATTCCGAACATTCGCCTCCCCCGTCTCAACGCACTCTGGCTGAGTCACTGCCTATCAAGTTGACTATGCAGGGGAATGGAAATTCCGAACATTGCCCTCCCCACACAAATTATTTGCACTCTTTTTTTTTTATAACTTTTAGTTGATTTTATTATTATTTTTTTTATAAAATTGGTTTAATTATATATTTTTTGTGTTTTTTATTTTTTTTCTTTTAAACTCACTTTTAAAGAAAAAAAAAAATATTTTACTTTTAATTTTAATATATATTCTTAATGTAATATATCATGGCAATTTTACTTTCTATTTTTTTTAATATTCTCAATTTTCTTTTTATATTTATTTACTTTTATGTTTTTTATAATTTTTGATATGTTTTTAAATAATATATATATATATATAATATATATATAATATATATTTTTTTTAATCTGTATTTTTTAAATTAATATATTATATATATATATATATATTTATATATATATATTATATATTATAATTTATAAAATTATAATAATAATAATAATTAATTATAATAATAATGAAATTATTATTTTCTTAATTAAAAAATAAAAAGAAAAGTGTTATATTATATATTTTTTAAAAGGTATTTTCATGTTTTATTTGGATACTAATTATGATTTTTCTAAGTTATGTTTGAAAAAACATAGGCTAGTTCATAGATGAAATAGTGTTTTCAACCCGAGTGATCTTTCTTTCCATTTAAAATATTTTTTGAATTCATAAATGAATTCAACACCTAAAAACGCTGTGAAGCACTCACATTTTATAGATTAAACAAAGCATTCACATTCCATTTTATAGATTAAACAAAGCATTCACATTCTACTGATCCCAAAATATTATATTTTAAATGTTGTAAGATCTCTAAAGAGCTATAATATTTGTTTTTTTCTTTAAATGTTGTTGGTAGAATTAATGTGTGATTTAGGTGTTGATTTATTTAGGTATTATTGTTTAAAGATTTTTAGGTCGTGATATTTGATTTATAATACTATGTTGAAAAACATTAAAATTTTAAGGTTCATGGTTGAAAAATGTCATAACCTTAAGTTTTTTCACAGTCATGGTTGAAGATTGCTGGAATTTTTAGGTTTTCTATTGTCATGATTTTTGTTTTTAATTCCATGTCTAAAAAAATGTTGAAATTTTAACCTTGAAAAAAGGGTGACACTACATCACCAATTTTTAATTTCCAAGTGTTTGGGTTTTTTGGTTAGAGTTTTCGTTTTCAAGTTACAATTATCGTCAAGTTTGTAACATAGACAATACTAATCGAGATCAAGAAAAGTAGTTATTATTTTCTTGCGGCTTCAACTGGTTGTCTTTGGTCACCCCACCTTGGCATTGTCTTTTGTTCTTCAAGTTCATAGATCCAAAGCCTTGCTTCTTTTTTTTAAACTTCTGCTCCATCCTGACAGTGTATCAGTATGTCATGTCGAGTGAGGAGATGTTCAAGAACTCCATATCATCCTAGATGTATCTATGTAGGCAACCATGGTATTTGAGTATCAAATGCAGCTCAGAATCCTTGATACCCAACTTTGTGTGAAGGGTATGAAAAATATTTTTGAACTCTGGCACATCTTCGTCCCTTCCCTACCATAGCGTAGTCCACTTTATTTATTTATCCTCATAGCTTTTGACAGAGTAGTACTTCTCCTTGATGGCACACCAAAATGAATTCCAATTAGGTGCAGCTAAAAATTGTGAGCTTCTACTTTCATCCTTTTGCTCATAGTAGGTTTCCCACCAGTCCTTGACGTGGGGGGTTGCTTTGAGAAGTGCAAAGGTTTGACTAGTTCTGGCCCTAACTCCTTATATTTCGACCTCGTTGGGGACATGCAAAGAAAAACATAAAAAGAGTAGACCCGCTTTAATACCACTGATCCAGATTTAAATAGGAACGCAAAAAATTACAGATATAACCATAAATATAGAGATGCAGCAGAAATAATACTTCATTTCATTAATGTAAAATACTGAAATATGCTTACAAACATAAATGGAAATAAACCAGCTAGGGTGATGGTAGCCTATCTCAGGGAAGAGTTGTGGCAGCTACATGCCTCTGAACTGAGTTACAATGATGCTCGAAGGCCTATTTATTGTTGAGAAATAATGGAAAACCCTAAACATCCCAAACACTAACCCTAGGAGATGAAGGACCAAACTATGGGCCCCGTTTTGGGTAAATTGGTACATCAACTTCCCGATGTCATAACTTTGGCATACGATCTACGTTTGATGCACACAATACCTCGTTAGAAAGATCTGTCCAAGGAATACAACTTTTGTATAAGCTATATGGGTCCATTGCCACCTATTGCTCTGAGGTTTCCCAAAAAACATCGTTTAGGGTCTCAGAACGGCTCCAGAAGTTCAGCACTCGAAAAAACTGCTAAAAATAGTAAATTGTGCTACAATTAAGGAAACTAAAAAACTGAAATAGATAATTGTTGGGGTTCGAGTGGGATAGGTGGGTGATAACCAACATCCACCTGGATCATTCCTCCCCCATTAGGAAGAAATGGTCCCCAATGCATTGAGTTCCTCCACGAGATGAGGAAACTTCTGTTGAACTTGGTCCCTAATGAGCTATTCTGTAACCCCTGATGTGTCCAGTAATGATGGGAAGCTTGGTAAACAATGGTCCACATTAAAAACTCGGTGCAAACGAAGGAATGGGGGAATTTTGTGCTCCATAGCATTGTTTCCCACAACCTTGGCATTGGTGTAAGGGCCATATTGGAGTGGTTTGAGCTTCTGATGGGCTCTTGTAAGGCATTATTTCTGTAGATGCAAGCAGACTTTGTCGCCCACTTGAAACTTGTGTGGTACCTGATGCTAATCATCTTGTTGCTTGTACTTGGAATTTTCCATCATGGAGTGGTGATAGATCGACCCATTGGGTAGAGGTGCTCTGGAAGTTAGATCAGATGAATGCTTGACCTAATAATGCGCGATACCCCTGTGGGTGAGGAGACGATGTCCCTATCTTCTTTCATGACCATATCCACCTACTACTGCGTGGAGCAACCCTTCCTAGGGGCCATGGATGAGGCTATGATCTTCCCCTTACTTTGAGGGTGAACGAGACATAAAATAAATTTCCTAGTCTGGGAGATGATCTTACTGCCTTTCTTAGCAGAGATCAAAGAAATGGCGGTAGGTGCGGTACCTCTGGTGTCCTGCATAATGTATTACATAGAGAAATAATAATAGTGGGAGGCCTTGAATCATACACAACATGTCGCCTCCACAAGTATGGTAGGCCTACTAATACATCACAAAAATCAAGTGGTGCAACATCACACAATACCTCAACTGTGAAGGGCTTGATGTTGTAGGGAAGGCGGAAATTCTGGCGGACTCGGAGATCTCGTCCTTAGTGAAGCCACCTGATGTTGTATAATTGCGGGTGTGGTATGGTTGGTAGTCCTAGCTACTTCATGACCTCTGCTGAAATGAGGTTCTTTTGGTTGCCACTGTCAACAATGAATTACAACGAAAAACCCTTCACCCACATTTGTGAGTGGAAAATATGCTCCCCCTCTTATGGATCTTCGAGCTCAATCTTCTGGACCTTGGCGGTGGAAACAGTGGCGCTGGGCTCTGCATCAATGATTTTCTTCCCTTTTTCATTCCCCTTGTCAAGTTCTAACTCAGGGTTGGAACATGCATCTGATTTTAAAGCCTTCAACTTGGCCACCGACGACTGCTTGGTCCAGCACTCACTTGTGTTATGAGTGGGGCTCTTATGGAACTCACACCACTTTCCTATGTCCTTCTTTGACTTCGTCGTGTTGTACTTTTCTTGTGGCTTCGATGAGTTTTCTTGGGTCACCCCACCTTAGCTTTGTCCTTTGTTCTTAAGATTCACAGATCCAAAGTCTCGCTTCTTCTTTTTAAACTTCTGCTTGATCTTGATAGCGTATAAGTATCCCGTGTCGAGTGCGGAGATGTTCAAGAACTCTGTCTCGTACTAAAAATATCTATGTAGGCAGCCTCGGTATTTAAGTACCAAATGCAGCTCCGAATCCTTGATACCCAACTTTGTGCAAAGGGTATGAAAAATATTTGTGAACTCTAACACATCTTGGTCCCTTCCCTACTGCAGCATGGTCCACTTTATGTATTTATCCTCATATATTTTGACAAGGTAATACTGCTCCTTGATAGCATCATGAAATGAATTCCAAGTGGGTGTGGCTGAAAATAGTGAGCCTGTACTTTCATCCTTCTACTCGCAGTGGTTTTCCCACCAGTCCTTGACATGGGGGCGGCTTTGAGAAATGTAGAAGTGATCTTTTCCCAACTAGAAAAATCATGAACAAAAATATAACTTTGTAGCATATTTAACCATTTATCTACGGCATCTGCACCTATCTGACCCTCAAATATCGTAATTTGAAAGTTAACTTGTACCTTAAAGGGTATGGCATTTCTAGAGTAGCTGATGGAAGTAGGTGTGTTGCCCATGGGTAGCCGCTAAAGGATCTGGGCAAAGTTTTCCATCATTGTGTTCCTTTGTCGCTTGAGGGCTTCTTAAAGAAATATTTTGATAGGATCTCTTGCCCCCTCATCTTTCTTTTCATCCACCATGGGAGGATGTTAGGATTTGCGAGGTTGGTCTTGCAAAGGTTTGACTAGTTCCAACCCTAACTCCTTATATTCCAACCTCGTTGGGGACATGCAAAGAAAAACAAAGAAAGAGAAGACCTACTCTGATACCACTAATCTGGATTTAAATAAGAACACAACAAATTATAGATATAACCATAAATATAGAGATACAACAAAAATTATACTTCATTTCATTAATGTAAAATACTGAAATATGCTTACAAACAGAAATGGAAATAAACCAGCTAGGGCGATGGTAGCTTATCTCTGAGAAGAGATGTAGTGGCTACATGCCTCGAAACTAAGTCACAATGAGACTTGAAGGCATATTTATTGTTGAGAAACAATGGAAAACCTTAAACATCCAAAAAGCTAACTGTTGCGGAGGTAAATCCTCTCTGCGGATAGAGGCGATCCCACTAGCCCCACAGGGGTCTAGCAACAATCATACACGCTGCATGCAAGTTCCTAATTGCACAATTTAAGAGTTGATCAGAATGACCAACCTGGGATCGAACGCTATTTGCTGTGGAAGAAGTGTCGCTCCTGTCCTTTAGCTTTGGCCGGTCACTATCCTCGCGCTCCACGCATGGACACCTGCACAAATGAAGAACAACCCAAAACAAGCGTAAAATCCAATATCATACAATTATATATCAGTCAAGCAGGATATAATTCAAACATTACAAGAAGAACATATGAATGGAACCATAATAACAGTCGCTTATCATTCGATAGAAAAAAGAGAAGAGTTACAACCAATTAAGGCTTGACGCTGCAAATCTCCTCCAACTGGGTCAACAGTCCAACATGTCTTGCAAAGTCACTTTCTCTCTCAACAATCCGGCAGCATAACCACTCTTTCAGCTCTTACTATCATAAGCACTCTCTCCAAAAGCTCTCTAGCTCTCTAGCTCATACTATCACTAGCTTGTTCAATGTGGGGAGACAGGCATTTGTAGATGGAGGAGAAGAGATATGCGTTGTATGTGGACACCTTCTGAGATTTTGGCATTGTCCTAAAATAACCATTGAGCTGGGTTGTCTTGGATAGAAAAGACGACACCCGACTGCTTTTATGGGATTTTTCCAGAGAGAACTGGGTGAGTTATGGGGGAAAAAACATTCCAGTACGCGCTGGCCAAAAATCATGCCCAAATTGTGTGGCGCGAGTCGTGTTCTGTGACAGAGCGTTTATGGGCGCGTCCTCTTTGTAGGAACTGAGCCATTGGCGCGCGTTAGACACTGTGGACCCGCGCTAATGAAAAAAGGGTATTTTCCAAGGTTAATCTTCAAAGGGTGTCTTCAGAGATATTGAAGTTCATACTTAGGAGACCTCAATGCAAGTGTTTTCAAGTTGTGTCACTGGTCACAGGTCCGTAAATGTGTCCTCCAATGTGTGACAGCGGGGGGTAACAAGGACGGTGACCAACGGTGACAAATTACTGCGTAACAGATGCCCCCTAAAGCATGAGCCTCGAGAGAGAGAGAGGTGAAGTGCTTTACAAGATCATATCCAACTGCCGCCGAGAATCTGCATGGAGAGATACAGTATGATAGTTCAAATACATGATATATGTGGTATGGGCGCAGCCATCCATTGATAGAGTACATAATAATCAAGATCTGTAGTATGGACATAGCCATCTAGTTGGGATCGATGAATAGACTCAGGTATGGTCGCAGCCATCCAGTGAAAGAGTCATGTATCAAAATCATGCCTGGATTACAACAAACACAATCTAGGGTCTTGCGCTCTACCTCGACCCGAACACAAGTACAAGTCCAAGCATGTGAACATGTAAGTTGAAGTCGAACATGCATGGACATCGTCTGATTACCAGTCAATAATGAAAACTGTTAACAGATGCGAGAGGTACCACCAATAATGACAATGGTCCTCAAGGTACTACAGGTACAGTCTACAACGCGTGAATGCATGAGCCGACGTCAAACACCCGTAGAGTTATCCGATCGGAGGCCAATGATGAAAACCTCGCGTCGAATACGAAGAACCTGCCATTGAGGCATGCAG